>KZ807826.1:70951-103919 GCA_000696205.2 Oncopeltus fasciatus
TATATATATGGAGATAGAGGGGGAGAGAGAGAGAATGAGGGGGAGAGAGAGATAGTATTAAGGATTGCAACTAAGTATGAGAAATAACGGATTATATTATTGAAAAAAATAAAAAGAACGAAATGGTTGCTCTAGCTTAATTTGTCGTTAGATATGTCTTTAAAGCGACTTCAACTACTTTATTTCTTAAGTCCCTGGTTTTATATGTGGCTTGAGAAAGATATGTGAGATTCTGCCTAGCAATCCCCGGTTGTGTTCAGTTAAGTGTTTAGTTATAAGTACTAACATGACCGCATTAGTTTGGCCGCCTAAGAGAGGCCTCATTCTACCACGGCGTTCATTTGGTAAGTGATTACAACTTTCTTAGCTTTATCAGATGCTTCCAATCAACAGGTCATCACTCCTATTCGAGAGCTCCTACCCTCTATAATTCTCTTGAAAAGACAATAAATTTTCTTTTTACAAACAGAAAGAAGCTTGACACATTCGTTATGTTATATGAATTGATTAGTGTAAAGCCGTCAGAGATGGCGAGCATAACTGGATACAGCGTTACAGAAGATTTTTAGCGCCACTTTCAGGAGAGTAATAATCAATAATTTCCCACCAATGATTTACATAATGTTTTCCTCATATTTTACTCAAGGCAAAGCATTACATTAAATTATACATTATTTTACACAAGGCATATTCACTTAATATGTCTAATGTTGCCCACGAAGATAAGCACAGAATAATGGACTGACATTACTAGACTCGCGTCTGAAAGACTCATCGTCTCTGAGGATGATACATTAATTCTCGAAAGCGCTCATTATCACCGAGCGAAGTTAGTAGTTGTTATTCCTTATAATTGTACAGCTTCGCCTCAGTTCACTGGAAAAATGCTTTATAAAACTTTCTTGTATTTTCATTGTGACAACTTCCAAGATACGTAAAAGTAGTAATAAGGGTATTCATTATCATCTTATATTTATTAAATACCATTGCACATATAATTTTTGTTAATATTAGGATGGAAATAACTACTCCGATGTATAAGTGTATAAGGATATGGGGTGGAGTACATTAGTACGGAAGCTTTACAAGCATCAGAATGGACTTAGCAGTGGACTTGACTAGATTTGTCTGCTGATATTGGTAGGTTCTGAGTCAATAGTCTGCCTGTTCCAGTGATAATACTGGAGCTGGAGAAGCTGTGTAAACATTCATTGTTATCAATGTCTGAAATAGGCTTTCCACACTCGTCTCCCTCTCACTGAGTGCATTAAACTAAGTGCAGGGAACATATTCATCTGGAAATATTATCAGTTCTCCTTGCTAAGAAAAAACTATTTTTTCTCAATAGCTCAACTTGAATCTTCCCTAGGCTACATTGATATCAGCTTTTTTGATATTATCGAGGAGGTCAAATTAGTCAGTAACACAATCAAACTAATTATTTATTTAAACATATATGGTAGTCTACATATTAATTATATAAGGCGATTTGGGAACTTTTATCATAAAATAAAACCAATTAATTATCAAGAAGAGTTCTGTGAGTAATTAAAAAATTAATATTCGTCATTTAATTATCCTTAAGTTTTATATATTTTGATGTGGGTTTACAAGAAAAATATAATTTGAAATCTTAAAGCCATCAGCTTTTTTGTCTACTTATAAGCCGAAGTTTTCTGATATTCAAAAAATCAATAATTGAATGAACATCCTGAAAAAAATATATAATAAATAAATAAGATTTTCTTTGCTTGTGTTTAATTATTTCTTGTATTAATATTTCTAAAGATGAAAATGGAATGGTTGATCCCAGCGAACAAATAACTCTCCGGTAAGGAAGGTGGTAATTTGGCTGCCAAATAAGATATTCATGTAGTTTTTTTTTCCAGAACGCCAATCATCAGCGGGGAAAGGAGTATTCCAGACCGCAATTTTGAGAATCGTTCCAATGAATATATTATGGAGTATACTCTGGTGGCTCAATAAAACCTCTATATAAAATTGATAAGAATTAACTTGGGAGGAGAGGAGGCAACACGAAGTACAATAAGGAAGCCGGTATTTAGAATGCCTTAGATATTCCGATAGATTAATATTGGAAATTGACTGGAGCCTGGCCGCACAGTTCCAGCACAGGTCATGCTACTCGTACATTCGTGGAGTCAAGTAGCCGAGCATTTCAAATCTGGACTGTTCCTTACCTCATCTTAAAGAAAACTGAATTTTATTTTGAACCCGTTAAAAATTTAATATTCTATCAAGTGCCTACTCCTCTTCCTTAATTTTCTTGAAATTTATGTTATAACTTATGTCCAAGTCAAAAATGAAATATAATTATTAACTAACTTTTTAAAACATTTTATAGCCTCATTTAGAGATCACGTTCTTTGAATCTAGCAAAATATGTATTATGAAATATAACTCAACTGCTATTGTTTTCTTGAGATATAATCCAAATATATTCTCAAACTAAACTTAAAAAAAAAAAAAAAAAATTATGTCGTTTTCTGGTTTTCAGTGTTCGGACCGAATTAATATTAGAGACTTCTAGTTCTAATATTCTAGAACTAGTTACTGAGAGAACCTCTTTCTACACTTTTTCTGTTAAAAAACATATACAAAACACTTTTAATGTGATAATTCTCAATATGAAACATGAATTATAATATATTAAAAATACCATAATGCAGAAGCTTTGTAAACACAAGCAGATTTTTTTTTTTTAAATTTTATTTAAAGGGTATAAATAAGATTAGATGACTTAGGTGATCATACAAGCCGTGAAGTGCAATAGAAAAGATAAGATCAGGCAGTTTTGTACACAATTTGTCTTAATAAAACCGAACATCTTTAATATTATTTTTTCGTGCATGTAGCATTAAACATAAAAGTTTAAAAATCACATTATTTTGTATAATTTTATCGTAACTCTATTGTAAATGAAGGTATAATCTCAAGCATGATTCTAATTATTGATGTTTCCAACTCCAACCCCTACAACCCTCCCCGTCGACTCAAACGAAGATGGTCCCGAGAACTCCTGGGGACATAGTCTATAAATAATTTGAGAGTGGTGTCACTGGTCACCTCCTCTCCTCATGTGACTTTCATTAATGTAATTTATTTTCTATTATTCATTGTTATCAAATTACAAAATGTTTTTATTTATTTTTAACAGAATGTAATATATAAATAAAGGTTATATAAAAAATAATACAAAATTTTCTATATTCAGACANGATTATTCAGGAAGTTGAAAAGACAAAATTGTTTTATTAAATCTCAAATTTTAAAAAACCTTTTAATCAAAAATATTTTTCTTTACAACCTCTACTGAACTTCTAGGTAATCTTTAGTAAATATATATAAATATATTCATCAGACTATAGATTGTATGTGTGTGTGTGTGTGTGTGTGTAGGTATGTGTGTGTGTGTGTAATATACATATAATATTAGCTTATCGGTTAAGCTTATTTTTTTATTTATTTATTTTCAGATTGCCGAATAGAATGCGTGATTAGGGCATAAAGGCATGGCGGCACGATCACGCTGTGTGAAGAGAAATATGGAATTTCCCCACGATATGGCCCAATTCGGATTAGCTTTAAGCGGGAAAATGAGAGAGATGTAAGCAAACACCTCAATTTTATTTATGTCGATTCAAGCACGCATACGTTTCAATCGGCTGCGTTAATAATTTATCAGCGGGAACTCCCATATGTCACAAGCAAGTTCTTTATGTAAACTCTGTCTTGATGACCCTTAAGTGCTCTTATAAGTTTATATTCTTCACTTAGTTATATCAATTAATAATATTGTATCAGCCCTACAGCTTGAAAAAATTAAATTTGTTTTTTAATATAAAATTATGCAAAATAAATCAATTGATTCCTGCATCAGAGCAGTTATCCTTACTGCCCGGAAAGTAGGAAACCCGGGATCGAGTCCCGGCTGAGGTAGTGAGATTTAAAAAAAACAAATTCTATTCCCTTGTATTTCTTGCATAAAATTAACGTGGGACTAAAATCCACAACTAAAATCAGTGTGAAAAATAAAAAATGTAATCTTTCCTTCACCACCGGTTTGTGTCACGCAACCCTGGGGCTGCGGGTTCAAATCCCTCCCTGGACAAGCTTTCGATGAATATAAGCTTCTCCTATTCTATAGAATGGGATGACTGCTTGTAGATAGCCCCTTCCTTCAGGGTCCTAAAAGGAGACCAACTCTTAATTAAAGAAAAAATATATGTGCGGGGTGAAGTGCGTATCATCGTATGTAGTGCAAAATGTCTGCTTTTGAATGATAAATATATTATCTATATAGAGCGCTTCACAAGAAAGAAGATTACTATGAGAAAATATAATAAAAATATAATTTAAGGACAAAAAATTAAAACAAGCAAATGATAAAATACTTCTAACATAATTTTTTTTCCAAGCTAAAAAGGCTAGAAATACGTACCCGCGAAACATGCCAGTTGAGTTTGAAAAGAATTCACAAGTAAACAGAATATAATATCAATATAAATATTAAAGAAGGTATCTAACAGAAGATTAGATTATTTAGAAGGTAAGGAGTAAAGAGCGATTTAGAACTGTCAAACTCCATGTATTTTTCCCATTCCTACTTTTATCTGTGCTGAGTTGTCAGTGTTTTCTTAATAAATACCATAACTGACTCTAAAAAATAGTTGTTTTTTAAAAATTTTATTTGTTCTGGTTTCCATACTGTATTTTCGTTGTTTATCTCTAGATTTACCAATATTTCATAGTATACACTCGCTAACAGCTTATTTTTGTATTCAGACATATACTTAGTAATAATAAATATTCTTACTCAATATGGCTAGGGCTACTACAAGTTGGGTGAAAATAAATATGCCAAAAAAAATGAATTTTATTTATAAATGGTAATGCTTCGGGTTAAAGGCTAGTAATTTATTGAGAAATTCTCAGTGTATCCCCTATTCTTAAAATATTTTTCTTTTATCAATAAATAAATCTGTGTTGAGTTGCATTCTATTGAACTCAATATTACTCAGCGAATGGATTTTTTGCGCTTGCAATAGGCATTTTAGGTAATACCTCACTTCTATTCGTCGGATTTCGCTCATTGCAGAACCCAGCTTTTCATTATACATTAAAAAAAGATATATCAAATTTTTCTAAGAAAAAATGTCGACTTATAAGGAGTAAAATCAAATTTCAGTACAGGTCAAACCCAATTCATAATTAAACAATTAATGAGAGGGAATAGAATATAAAAAACTATCTGTCCCAGCCAGGAATCGAACCTGGATCTCCTGCTTTCCGGGCCGGCGTGCTTATTAGTTCGATTCCTGGCTGGGACAGATAGTTTTTTATATTCTATTCCCTCTCATTAATTGTTTGAAATTTACGTGGGATAAAATACCACAACCAAATTAAATATTTATAAAGAAAAAATTAAATAAAGTAAATGACGAGAGTCGACAAAATGTATGACAATGTCAGCTTCCTTGAGTACAAGACGAAGTTCTCGCCTTTCTCGTAGGGTAGACTCTCGCTAGGTAGAGGGAATTGAATAAGACAACTAACAAGTCCTGGTAGTATAACTGGAAAGTACACCGGCCCGGATAGCAGGAGATCCAGGTTCGATTCCTGGCTGGGACAGATAGTTTTTTATATTCTATACCCTCTCATTAATTGTTTGAAATTTACGTGGGATAAAATACCACAACCAAATTAAATATTTGTAAAGAAAAACATTGAACTACCTTCAATTTTAGTTATGTGCATTGTCCAGGTATTATAGACAAACTTATATTTAAGAATTCAAATGATTACATAAAAATAGCAACAAAAAAAAAAATCAAGTGTTAGTCTTAGATTACTCGGAGAAGGAAACTTTTCCCAAAGTTGGGATTTCGTTTTCGAATGCCTCCACATGCTAAGCGTCTCTGGAAAATCCATTTCCCTCTGCACCAAACTAACTGATTCCTAAAGAAATACAGCCCTCGGCTGTTCCTGGATCCCAGGCGTGTTCTAGATATCAGAGGCACCTCTCTTGAACGAGGACTTGGAGCACTTCTACCCTTCCGATAAGAGCTGTCAGGAAAACCATCCGTTCAAATACACTATCAGCTGACTCCAATAGACCCCTTGCTTTGCCCTTATCGCTTCTAGACTGAAGGGATTTTCCTTAATTTATTTTTACCTCCTATTTTCAAAATTTATTACTATTTAGTTGAAAATTTTGCCTCCTTGATAAGAATATTTTAGGAATAATATTAAACTTACACTAAAATGAGGTTAGCTTTTTTGAACTTTACTGAACATTCTTTAAATTTGTGCTTAGTTTTGCTCTATAAGGACGCCTAAGAACTATCATGCATTAAAGGTTGTTTATTAAGATATGCACGAAAAAATATGAGATAGTGAGATAACTAAATAAAAAAAAATTTAGCAGTCTGCATTTAACATTTTATAGAACCGTTAAGGTTGAACCTGAATCAAAGACGGTGTAAAAGTGGTTTCTCAACTGTTTCAGCTCTCATTAACATATTTCTAAATATATTTTGTTCATAATACGTAGTGAAATAAAAATAAAATGTTCTTAGTATGTTTTATATATTATAAATCAAAGACGGTGTAAAAGTGGTTTCTCAACTGTTTCAGCTCTCATTAACATATTTCTAAATATATTTTGTTCATAATCCATAGTGAAATAAAAATAAAATTAACAACAAAATAAATAAATGGTCATCACTGTGCAGGGAGAAGGGGCCTATCGACCCCACTCCTAATAAGTTTAGGCATTAAGGTCCAGGAGGTCGCGAGGCCATTTCCGTTTTAGGCGCCGGTAGGATTGAAGTCCGACGATAGGGATTGGGCATATGGATTAGGATGAAATTGGAGTTTACTATGGAGGAGCTTGAAGCGGGTGGAGATAAGGTCTTTGACAAAAGGAATATTAAAGTCGTGATGAAGGGTAGAGTTGGACACATAATATGGAGCGCTAGCAATTATTCTGAGAATTTTGGACTGAAAGGATTGTATTCGTTGGATATTGGAAGGCTTAGCGGCACCCCACAGTTCAGCACCGTAGGTCCAGATTGGTCGTATCATGCTCTTGTAAAGAGTCAGTTTGTTTTCTATTGTAAACTGTTAGCGCCATTAATAAGGCTGTATAAGGGTCCGTGGCGTCTGTTGAGTTCTTGTTGCTTGATTCTAGTATGTTCATTCCAGTTGAGTCGTGAGTCAAGGTGGAACCCTAGGTAACGGACTGAATGAGAGAGTTTATGTAACATTATCAGGAGAATCTTTTCCTAGTTAGATATTTACCCAGTCAACATCAAGCCGATTATGATGTCTGGAGAGATCTCCGAGGGTGATTTAAGGTCACATCTCAGAGTGGAGAACTGAACTGAATTATTCTGCAGCATAATACTCGAAGGCCAACGTATCTCCAAGCATGATATCCACCACACTTTTTACTTCTTTAAGCGCATAAATCTCGAAAGTCCATGGGTTCTTGCTGATTTGACCGGTTACTCCGTACCCTAACATAGAAGGAAAATTAATGAACAGTAACTCTTCATATAAAATAACAAAATGGAGAAAATTTACTTTTAGATCTGTTTAGAGAAGGGTCCCTTGAGCCGAAGCCAGGTAAGAGCGCAGGTGCCCTTGAGCTGAGGGAACTTGGGGTGGTCCATGCGAGACAGAGTAATTGTTTTTATGAGAGACCGGTGTCAATGATAACCGTATGCCCACCTTAGGGTTTCCTGCTATAAATAACCCATAGAATTTAGGTGTGATTCCTCTAGAGCACCAGGTGCCAATTGAATACTCGCTTACACATACAACTTCAAGTATGTGAAGAAAAAGTCCGTCGACACCCACGAACTACTACGTAGTTCATTTTGAAGGAACATTTTCTTACTGCTTTCATTGCTATTCAAAAAGAAGAATATGATTAATTTCTTTCACAAGCGGGAACTGACAACGTGCAGAAAAGGAAATCTCGTTGACCTACAGGATTCCTATTTTAGTATGCTTATATATTCATATTAAAATAAGTTTTAAATGATTATTAATAATTTATATCACTCAGTCGGTTCAAATCTTTTCTAGACGTCAAAAAGAGAAAATAAGATGTAATAAAAAAGTCATGGAAATGTGAACTTAGGGACAGGACGTTCTCTCTCATCTTCATGATAGCCCTGAAGATGGCTTACAATGTAAGCCGAAACGTTGGCAGATAATCCTTTATTTAAAAAATACATTTTTTAATTTGTGTTTTTTTTGGATCTACCTCGACCGAACCCCAACTAAAATCATCTTAGAATAAGATATAATGGGGAACTGTGGAAAATGATTTCAGGAGGGCCCAGGAAGAATTCGGCCTTTGGTATTTCAGACGGCTCAAAATATTGTGGAAATATGCAATGTGACATAAATGAGGTGCAGGTGTGTTCTTGTACACTGTAACAATAGTTTTTTCAAGATCCCATAACATTTAATGTTCCTTACAGACTAAATCCTTGCCCCCCCCCCATCTTCGATCTCCATATAGGGGCGCCGGGTTAGCCGATGGGTTCAAGTCCGGCCCATAGCATGGTCGCTGGATCGCTGCTGTAGATAACCCTACCCTCCATGACCCTTGTCAGTGCTTGAAAGAAACGTGAAATTATCATTAAATGTTCTCGGGAAAGTATCTTCAGTATACAATTCGGCTCTGAGTTTGATAATAATAATCCAAAACCTAAAGTTGAATTAAGTTGTTAATTGTTCACGTAGGCTTCCACAGTCATCAGATGTATGTAAAGTTTTTTCCGGGTTGGACCGTGTAAAGATTTTGATGGTTGCCGAGCTTTCGCACATCCTGTGAGTAATCAAGAACAGGTGGGATATAGAGTACAGTGAACACAAAAAAAGAAAAAATCACAAATAGTAAAATTTCGGGGATTTCTCGCCCTTCGTCAGTGAGGAGTGAAGAGTGACTGGTACTGCGGAAAGGACTCAAAGAATGGGGAGGCGATAGGGTTTTCCCTAATCCTTCTATTGTTGGCAATTTATGTCAGGTCCTATAGTGGCTTTATGTTATATCCGATGTAGATATAGGCGCACTCTCTCATCTTCAGTTGCAAATCTGAAGCCTTGTTGGGAAGTTTTTCAATCACTTGAACTCTGAAAACGTCATTATAACTCATTAAATGACTCAGAGCATACCTTGCTATGGGAATAGGGGACTGTGGTTCTGAACGGGATGCTCTGTGGATATTAATTCTGAGATTTAGGGGTGTATTATATTTTCCTACGTAATAAGCATGTTGATGAGGATTGGATATTATATGTTAAGTGGGTGTAGACACTAGAGAACGTGTTTAATAGTTGGACAGGATAAGCATCTGCTTTTGTTACAAGGCCAAATACCTTATTTTGGTAAACTTGTGAGGGTTATGACAGACAGTTTTTTCTGTTTAGTACATCTTGAAGGGTGGGGGTTTACCTGTACGTAATGCCCGATTTTTGTGGTAGTACGGAGCTGGTGGATGGATTGTTCTGAATAATAGGGAGGGCTTCGTGTATCTTTGTCTTGATACCTTCTACCCCGGGGAAATATTCCGTAACCGGGTTAGGAGTTTGGGTATTAGGAGATTTAGGTTTAGGATAGAAGGTTCGGTTTGTAGGAAGGATTTTTTTGTTGAGGAGTTGGGATGGATATTCCCTTTGAAGAAGAGATTCTTTTAGGGATCCTTAGTTATTCTCTAATGTTTCTTGAGAATTACAGATGCGGTGGCCCCGAGAGGAGAAATAGTAAGGTAAGGACCTCTTGGTGTGTGGAGGGTGGCAGCTGGAATAATGTAAATACTGCTGTTTGTTAGTTGGCTTGATGTGAACACCAGTAACGAAGTGGTTGTCTACTAGTTTTATATCAACATCCGAGAAAGTGGCTTCGTCCGTGGGTCAAATTATAAAAATATCATCCAGATATCTTTTCCAGACGAGGGGTTGTAAAGGACGGGAGGCCGGGAACATTTGTTCACGTTGACCCATGTATAAACCGACATAAGAAGGGGCCATTTTAGTACTCATGGCTGTACCTGCAATTTATAAATAGGTATATAGGTATAGGTTTTGGTCAAGAATAGTTTTGCAAGACCAATTATAAACTCAGTGGAGGGAGCACTGAGTGGGGGCCGCTGGTGAAGAAAATATTTGAGGGACTCAAGCCCTTCGGGAGTGGGAATTGTTGTGTATAACGAAGTGACATCTAAGGTAATTAATAAAATAGACTTTGAAGGGGGCAAGGACAAAACATTCAAAATTTCTGAAAAATGGAAGGTGTCTTTAATATGAAGGAAGGGCTGAGGATAGTGGTTGCAAGTGATATTCAGCAAAGGAAGAGATTCTTTCTCCCTGTCCCTGTCTTTCCTCTTGTTAGTCCTATCATGGATTTGTGAGAAGATTGCTGGGGCCAATTCTTCAAGGCATTCTGGGTCTATACAATTCACGAACATAACTATTCTTAAGCTACATTTTCCTAAATATTTCTACCATTGGCTCGACGTCTAAATCCTCTATAATTGTGGGATTTTGCATGCAGTCTTGTCTTATATTTTAAGTAACTCTAGGACTACTCTAGTAAGAGTTCTTTCTAAGAGGACAAGAGTCTTTAAATGTCCATTTCTGATGTGAGGTATCTCTAACATCATGTCAGAAATGGACATTCTATTTCTTTTGCCTGTCAAGTGTTATCCAGCTTTTACTAACCTAGAGAAAAGTAGCCAGGTACCTTCTTTATATAGCCTTATTTAACGCCCCGTCCACCTTCCCTCTTATGCACAATAGAGTTGCAGATTAGGAAGAAAGTATTATTAGCTTTCCTAATGCCATTATTGACCTCATCACCAACTGAATTCATCTCGACCAAGCAACCTAACAACAGCTGCTCTATGATTGCCCTAACATTAAGGCCAGTAAAAAATAAGTCGAGAAAGACATCTGAAACCCTAACTCTGGTCTCCGAGGATTAATAGCCTATTTACACCGCTTCAAAATCAGTAACGTAGACAACTTTCCCTGTGGCTACTCGACCAAGCAAACTTACCAGTCTCCGCTTTGCGATTGCTCCAAGATCCAGTCCAGCAATGGTAAACTTGTCTGTCAAAGCAATCCTCAGCTTCCATTCATACATCAGAGGAACGAGGTTCTACAATACTTCGAGTCATGCTGTATTCAACTTTCCCTATCGCACATCGACCAAGCAGACCTATTACCACTTGCTTTACCATTGCCCAAAGGCCGAGTCCAGCAAAGAACAAATTTTACTTAAAGAATATTTTTTTAAATGTTAAGTCATATTATTATCTCTATGTCTTATTAATTTAATGCACGTTAGAAATTTGGAGCATCTGTATAAAATATTTACACACTCGTCTACGTAAAAATAAAATTGTTTTCATCGTTAGCCATAGCCATGTATTAGCCATGTTTACTGCGTGGCTAATAGGCCATAAATTCATCGATGAAGGGAAAAGAGTGATAAATTAAATAAAGTTTCCAATAGAAAACATCTTTGAACTTCAATGAAATTTATGTATTTGATTGAATTGAATTACATTTTATGTGGGGAAAAAGTACAACGTAATGAGCGAAAAAAAGACATCAGTATTTATAGAGAACATGGGATTCTCAGGTGAGTAATGACGGTACACTGAAAGGAAAGATTGACCGACAAACGAATTTGAAAGGGTTCCAATTATTTTTATACGGTTAGCAAACAAGCTCATGGGTCCTCTCTCCCAGAGTGATTTTGACAAAACGAATGTCATACACTCGATACTCCATCTCGCCCAAATGAAACTTCATTAGCAATTACTCGGCCGATGATACTGGGAATGTGTATTCAGCCGCAAATACATCCAATCCGCTATTCCTCTTACCCGCCATTTAGCTCACAAATTCATTTATTTTCCAATATTTAGTTTGAAGTTTATATTGAAAGATTATTCAGGAACAATAAATTTAAAATATATTTACTACTACTTAACAGGTGAATTAAAGAAGGCTGGAAAAGGCACCATTGGGAAAGATAGTACGGTGTTCAAATGGAGAGTTTTTTGAACGTAGGTATTATTATTAGATGATTTTTGTTTGGGTTCGGTCATGGTAGATCCAAAAAAATACAAATTTAAAAAAAAGTGCATCTTATAAAACAATTATCTGCCGTCTCTCTCTACACTCGACTGTGGCGCTTGATTCCGCTCTGCACACCTTCTGAGCTTACGGTTGACCTCGCTCCTGGCTCAGTCTCTCAGCTGTCTCACCGCATTTGTGAAGACGGCAAAGAGACTCATACGCGAGTTGTGTTTGCTGGTTGACTTGCTTCGTCTCTCTCTACGCTCGACTGTGGCGCTTGATTCCGCTCTGCACACCTTCTGAGCTCACGGTTGACCTCGCTCCTGGCTCAGTCTCTCAGCTGTCTCACCGCACTTGTGAAGACGGCAAAGAGACTCATACGCGAGTTGTGTTCGCTGGTTGACTTGCTCCGTCTCTCTCTACGCTCGACTGTGGCGCTTGATTCCGCTCTGCACACCTTCTGAGCTTACGGTTGACCTCGCTCCTGGCTCAGTCTCTCAGCTGTCTCACCGCATTTGTGAAGACGGCAAAGAGACTCATACGCGAGTTGTGTTCGCTGGTTGACTTGCTCCGTCTCTCTCTACGCTCGACTGTGGCGCTTGTAACCACTCTGCACACCTTCTGAGCTCACGGTTGACCTCGCTCCTGGCTCAGTCTCTCAGCTGTCTCACCGCACTTGTGAAGACGGCAAAGAGACTCATACGCGAGTTGTGTTCGCTGGTTGACTTGCTCCGTCTCTCTCTACGCTCGACTGTGGCGCTTGATTCCGCTCTGCACACCTTCTGAGCTTACGGTTGACCTCGCTCCTGGCTCAGTCTCTCAGCTGTCTCACCGCATTTGTGAAGACGGCAAAGAGACTCATACGCGAGTTGTGTTCGCTGGTTGACTTGCTCCGTCTCTCTCTACGCTCGACTGTGGCGCTTGTAACCACTCTGCACACCTTCTGAGCTCACGGTTGACCTCGCTCCTGGCTCAGTCTCTCAGCTGTCTCACCGCACTTGTGAAGACGGCAAAGAGACTCCTACGCGAGTTGTGTTCGCTGGTTGACTTGCTCCGTCTCTCTTTACACTCGACTGTGGCGCTTGAATCTGCTCTGGACACCGGTTGGCGGGCCCAGTCCCCGTTTAAGAGTCGGCCTGACTCGCTACCTCCATTCTACTAAAACATTTTTTTAAAATCTTTTGGTCTTTCTGATCCGTATTCGTAAGACCCAACATTAGTCTTTTACAATCTGCTTTATGCTTTAATTTGACAAACTTTAAATCGATACATTATGAGTTTCATTAAAATGCCAGTCATTAGCTCAAGGCTTTTACTCTTGCAATCCATTGAAGATTCCAATGGATATATTTTTAAAATTATAGCAGATAAAAAATAAAATAAAATATTATTATTAGTTTTTAGATGTTAATAAAAAAATATGTTTGTATTATTATACAAGTATTTTTTATGAAGTTTGTTGAAACTAATTTTAGAGTAAGTTAAAGGGTATTACATTACCGTAAATTCAGTCGGTATTAACAGTCATAGGCCCGCCCTACCCATTCAGGTTCTTCTTTTGGTCTTAGTTGAGCTTTAATCAGCTTCTGGAACGTCTTTCCTACTCACAAGCCAATGAGAGAGCAATACATTTCAGTCTTATTTATTTTCTGATTTTCGATATTTTATGATATCTCGTCAGATATTATTTTACACATTAAATTCAAAGATAATCTTATATTGTTTAAGAAAAAAGAAAATTAGATAACAGAAGTAAGCTCTTCACAAAAGGCAATAATGACAATGGAACAAATTTTCAAACACTGGGCACTTGAGTCCCACAGTATCGATAAAAAGCTTGACGAGCTAGGACATGGAAAAACTTGATGGGTCATAGATATAATCTACGATATTAAATAATAAACCAATGACTTTTCATTTTGCTAACTAAGCGTATATGACGATCTTTATTGGTTTTTAATTTCTATTTGATATTTTATTCATTACTTTACTGTATTATATTAACGCATATTCATTTTGTTTGTTTAGTTCTAGATTCTGCTTAAAAATTATAATAAAAAAAATTTCTAATTCGAATTTATCTAACAAAAGGATTTTCTTTCAGTGAGAGATATAAAATTAATGAACAAGTCAGTGTCCAGTAAGTAAGGTTAACATTGATATAGATTCAAAAGGAAATACTATATCTAATATTAGAGATAAAAAATAATCTTAAATATTTGTTGTTTTCAATGCACTTTACAATTTTGAAATTGAGGGTTAGCAATGAACAACCTAATAATACATTCAAGTGAGATAAGATATTTATATTCTTTGGCCACATCATACTTATGATTATGATGACTATATGCAAAGACTATATGAATAAAGTATGTCCTTGTTTAGGTAAAGAAGAAAACTTATGGGAATTTGCTTCTTTATTTTTAGGTTTCCTGAATCTCAGAATGTGTTCTTGAAGTTAGCTATAAGTAAATTACGCGTTATAAGTAATATAAAAATAACATATTGAAGTTAGATACGTAGACAGATAAATGGACAGATTTGTCTGCACTGAGGGACTCTAGAAGGTTGTCCTCGACGATAAAGTTAATTTCCTGTCTCGCCTCGATATGAAATAAAAATAAACAAAGCCTCTGGGGGTGAAGAGGAAACGCCGCCCTATCTATATCGGGGGGTTTTCGGTAGCCGTCGCTCAGCCACCCCTCCGATACCCGAATAATATGCAATGGCATGGAGTTCTTCCCAGCAACACTTTCTTATTACTTCTCCTCTTTCTCAGTACCTCATTTGCTACATACACTGGCTAGGCCTCTGGAGTGGCTAGCCTCTATATATCCTCTAATATTTTCTCTTAATATTATAATGAAATACTTACTGGCTTGGTTTTTCACCTTCCAAATACAGTTATTATTTCTCAAAAATGTGTTACCAGGATAATTATTTAGAAGTTATTAGAAATCGTGATACTCAAACAATGTTATGCCGGAGGATACTAAATTCGAAAAGCTTCTGATGGAATTGAGACTTATAAGCCCTTGGAAACATGCTCTTGAGGAATATTTAGTGTATTTGAATATTTGTAAAAAGAAAATTTTATCAATATTAATTTAGTTGTGGTACATTATCCCACGTAAATTTTAAACAATTAATGCGAGGGAATAGAATAAAAATCTGTCTGTCCCAGCCAGGACTCGAACCTGGATCTCCTGCTTTCCTGGCACGAATGTTGGGAATTTAATACGTTATCTAGGTATTAAATTCCCAACATTCGTGCACGGAAAGCAGGAGATCCAGGTTCAAGTCNGCCAGGACTCGAACCTGGATCTCCTGCTTTCCTGGCACGAATGTTGGGAATTTAATAAGTTATCTAGCTCGTCCGGGCAATGGTTAGCATTCGTGCACGGAAAGCAGGAGATCCAGGTTCAAGTCCTGGCTGGACAGATAGATTTTTTATTATATTTCCTCGCATTAATTGTTTAGAAAATTTTATCTTTTCAATTCGACAAGATCACTTAATAATAGTAAAGTCACTTAATAATAGTATAAATTAGCTGCATCAATTCTATGAACATTCTCACTTCAGTTGCTTAACTTTGGGAATTCGTTAAACAAGGTAAATGTTGATTGAGGAGCAGGAATATTACAGTTTAATCAATCTATAGTTGTTGAAGCAAGAAAAAGAGTCATTAACACTGAAATTGTTTTTTTTTTTTTAATATTTCCTGCTGGAAACACATTTCCCCATACAATACATTTTGTTTGTAGGTAATTTCGTAATTAAGGAATTTTTTCTTTTTTATGGGAAAATGAGGAGACATACAGAAATATTTAGGTTTCAATAGAATTGGAATGGTCATTGGAATCGGGATGAGGAATAAATGAATGTCTAAAATGTCGAGACAGTACTTGGGATGTCTCATCAACGTACGACTCCAACATCCATCATCATGACGAAGATGTGGGGAAACAGACTGGAATCTAAGCATTTTTTGGAGGCTTTTCCAAGAGGAATTTTCCTCAGCTGTAAGGGTGGAGAGGTTACTGTTAGCCGATAAAGCAGGTTGTACAAAAGGTACTGTCACGGATCTCCGCCATTTGAATCTCGCCAGCTGCTTGGACTTAAGAGAGAGTTTAGAGAGCTTAGATACAAGAAGAGAGAGGAAGTCTAGAGAGGGGACAGCGATTTAAAGTGCGGCTTGGGGATTGAGGGTGTCCGCCATTATTATAAGAAACTATAATCTGCGAATCTGATGAAAATTAAACAACAATTTGTATGGAGTGAAACATGATCCCAATTTTTTTTATGCCTACTTTCAGAATATTGTTTATATCCATTCTGTAGTTTGCGACCGCTTAGAGAATAAAAATAAATCTAAGTTCATTTCAGTCTACAACTATTTGCAAAAATTGATTTAATTATGTATTAAAATAATTAATTATTTGATAATTTAAAAAAATGGTATTTATTTTACTATTTATTAATATATTGTAACTTTTTATTTTAGCCATAAAAATAGAATTGAATAATATTTTTGAGCCTTAGATCATTAATGTTACTAATGGTGTTGTAAAATTTTCGATTGTCACAATGTCATATATATATATTTAAAAAAAATACCCATAAGTAATTACTAATCGGTTTAACTAGAATTAGTTTTGATAAATTGAACTGAATAACTAAAAATTCTCAGATATCCCAATAAAAGAGCCAATGAGCATCGTCCTGGAGGAAATTGACAAGGACATAGAAGTGTCAGGAAATGGAGCTCTGGAAGAGGATGGACACATATGTGTGGCACACCTAGTGGGGCTCGATGAGCGGGGTACACAATTGATGTAATTCATTACCTGAAGACTCGTGATATTGAAAACTAGTGATATTACATTCCGAAACAATATAGAGAAATCATATAGGTTTATTACACTCATTATATATGCCAGACTTGGCAGGACTATGGAAACAATGGAAGATGAGCTTTGACAAAAAAGCGCCCAAGGTCTAACATTGTGACGGAAGAAGTAAATGGGAGGTTATTTAATATAAGCCACATAAGACAGTGGCGAAAAGCAGATTGGCAAAAATACCATGTACGATTCTCTAAACGGTGGGTCTCTACCCATCATCAAAACCTCTTCAACCAAGAAAAGATAAATTATTGCGTCGCGATTGACGCGGAGATGGAGATAGTGACGAGTGTAATGAACAAAACCACAGTTGAGCCCATCCCAAAAGTAGTTACCAAAAGAAAGTCGGTCCCAAGTTGGACAAAAGGCTGCAAGAAAGGCCACGGTATCAGTGCGTAGAGATTATGAGAAAGAGAGAGAGAAGTTTCATTAAAGAAGTTTCTCAAAAAAATGATCTATCGAAAAGGGAAGAAAAATGGTCATTTAATTTATATATTATTATTATTGATACAGAATTAATAAAATAAATTTGGTGTTTCGCGGTTAGTGTGACTTTATTGTAGATAATTACCTTTTTTTAATGAAAAAATGAAATTTATTATTACATTGCGCTGAATTTTGTTAACATTCACATTATCATCAATTTTATCAAAACAATATTTTGTTTATAAATATTTATTTGGTTATGGTTTATTATCCCACGTAAATTTTAAACAATTAGAAACAATGAGAGGGAATAGATAGAATATGGTAGCATACCGGCCCGGAAAGCAGTATATCCAGGTTCGAGTCCTGGCTGGGACAGATAGATTTTTTTATTCTATTCCTTCTTATTAATTGTTTAATATTTTGTTTAGTTCCTACGTTTATTGAGCTTTTCATCGCAATAGGAATGGAAGGTACCTAACTAGAGGTGACGAAGAGGTACATAAGATAGCCACTTGGCATCGGTAACTTTATATCATTTTAAGATTATAATAGATATATGATTATAAATTTGATTTATACTTTTACCTTAGATTTTGAAGGTATTTATTTATTTAATAATTACGCGTCTTTTCCAGAAGAAAAATTAGTTGGTTATGATGCATTAATTACTACCATCAATGATAACTGTGGTATATAATAGTTATTACTTTATTAGCCATGAAATTGATGTTTCAGGAATTGAAATTACAGTAATTGAACTAACTAATCCAAGGATGATTTGATTTGTATAAAACTTACACTTTAATGATTTCCACTGTAATTTTCTATTCCTATTGATTCAAAAATTTGACAGGACTTAATATATCGAAATATTTCGACAAAAATTTCTGTAGTTCTTCAAATTACAAGACAGTTTATTTTTGTTTTTGAAATATATCGTATCTTAGAACCGAAAAGTAGAAAATTAAAAAAAGTCTGGTATAAGAAGCATACAAGGCAAAGAAAAGTTTAATAAAGTATAAATTAGCATTGTGACTTTTTTTTATTTATAAGTACTATTAAATTTTACATATTTAAAACTTCATATAGGGAAGCAGTGGGTGGGAAAATCCACATTGGAAGATGTTATTAGCTTCCTGCTTCATGTTAGCAAGAGCTGAGCGAAACGTAATGATTAACCCGTAATAAAATGAAAACGAGATCTTTATATGGCAGAAGGTGTGTTTTCCAATGTTTCTAGGGGGGAGTTTTGTTGGCCAGGGGATGAAATCCTCTGGAGAAGTGTTATCCATGTAAAAAAGAGAGACGGAACACGGGAGAGGAGGTTGGGAGAAGCAGACGATGTCGGCTGGCACAATATTGATACAAGGAGCAGAGAGAGAGAGAGAGAGAGAGTGATTGAGAGGCGAAGAGCGGGGAAAGGTATGAAAATAGAAGAGGCCCTTAGGAAGGGAGCCGTGGAGGGATGGGGTGGTTTCGAGTGGTCATTGTCGCTGGGACAACCTCTCACAAACACTGTCCTCCTCGCTAACATCAGAGCCCGGATTAAAGGGTAGCGTTCAGAGGGTGTTTCTCTTCGAGGCAAACCTCGGGAGTCTGCTCTGCTTTCCACTAGTAGTTAGTAGCATTCCACAGAGACCTGGCTTACTCTTAAAGCTCACGTCTATTTTACGAAATAAAGTCCCATAAGTAGAGGGGTCTGTATAAGTGAACTCAATCCAATGGACAGAGGCACGTTTATGGCAAAGTATCGCCTTCTTCTTTGATTTTTTCTAATTGTTCCTTTAGGAAAACATAAACGCAAACGACATCTCATTATATTAGTGGTAGTTTTATTTACAGTAACTACTTTCTAGCAATAATTCAGATTTGTGAATCAATAATGTCTCTCAATTTCAGTTTTTAATTTGTTTTTATTTATTTGTTTTTTTTTAGACTGGATAAAACTTATAAAGGAAATAATACATTTCATTAGTATTAATCGTGTTAATCAAGAGTTAAGTTTGTTTTTTAAAATTACAAACAAGCTTTCATAAAATATGGTTGAAATTTGATTTAATTCTCTGATAATTATTTATGATCACAAAATATTGAAAATTATTTATTCTTGACTTGTTTGATTAAGCAAGCTTTTATCATATAGTAATGAAAAATTTCATTTGCACTATATTTTTTTAAAAATACAACGTTCATGCTCTTTGAAGCAGACATTTTTTAACTCATCGCAGGGAAAGGCAAATTTTTTTTATTTTGTTTTTTTCAGTGATTTATTTTTTGACATTTTTTTGTGACGATCATTGCTAATCACAATAACTTTTCTCCAGATTTTTCAACCCACGTAAATAACATGTTTATATCTTACGATTTTTGTTGTTAGTGTCCAATTTACAGAAAAATGTAAATAATTGATTACTTTTATTTGCCAATTTTTCAACTAATTTGCTTATTTATTCGAATATAATATTTAACTAAACCTAAATCGAGCCTCGTATTCTGAAATCTATTTAGATTAAAGATTAGTCTATCTTAAAAAATAGAAATCTGTTAAGACAAAGATTTTTTTTTTTCACTAGGAAATTTATCCTTGTGTTTTTCAAGGCAAACTGAAGAAGTGAATGTTTTTGTGTTATGACCAAAAATAATTTTAATTCCGTCATCTCAGTTAAAATTTATGTCAGGATATGCGCGAAGGGAGTCTAATCTGCACATGTGACGCTTACAAGAATAGCACGAAAGGTTATGGACATCCACAGCAATTGTCAGGCCGAATTGCAAATATAATAATTTTCATCTCCATAATAATTGAAAGTTCCTATCTTGTCTGAAAGAAAAAAACAAAATGAAAATCTAATAGAAAAATGTTTAAAACCAGATGAAAATTTAGGCCGCTATAGAAAAAAATAAAAATAACTAAGCAAAACGAACAGTTGTAACTGAACTATCATACCTTCTGTAATCCGTCTTCATTGGTTTCTTCAAACCATCTTCTGTTGGCGAGCGCTTTAAGACATTATCCATCCTCGTGGCCGAATACATGGGTTCACTGTCACTGTCTGTATTCAAATGCCTCACAGTTGAATGGAGTCGGATTACAGAAGGTATGATAGTTCTATATTCATTGGTAGTTTTAATAACCCTTTAGATTATTTAGTTGTAACTGAGGTAGTTTAATATGAAATTTTCAGTTAATGTAGTAAGAGATACAATACAAATACTTCTAGTTGTTTGGAAAAAATCAAATTGAACGGTGATGTTCACTGGCTTAGGTGAAACACATTTTCATTATGACAATTAAATGTACTTAAATTTTATTCCATCTATTAAAGTAATGCTTCAATTGCAGTTACGTCTTTTGATTTTATCTTTGTGCAGTGAAGGGGAAAATGTTCATTATTAAAAGAAAAAATACAGTTATTTAAAGTTTTGTCTCCCTTTTCCGAAAGTGTACATTGAAAGGAAACAGATGATTCAGAACAGAGACGAAATGAGACCTGGCAAAATATGAGGAGAAGAGATGGTGGGATGACGAGAGACACGCGGGCAAAACTACTTATTTTGACAGGTCGACAATAAAACGGGTGTGTGGTGGGAAGAGTGAATGGGGAGCCAAGTGGGGGTGTGAGTGTGGCTGGCCACAAAGCAGGCTGGCGGGTAGCATTCGAGTACTTGGTACATCTGCCGCACCCTTCTCTTAGCATTACCAACCTTACCCCTTCATTCCATTTAAAAAAAAATAATCATGGGGATAACATTTTTCTATTTTTGTCAAATCTATGCTTTTAACGTCAATTTTTTCTCTTTCCACAAAGATGCCTGAGGATGTGTGTAATAGTACAACGGATTTTTAAAAAAATGCTTTATAAGTGGTGAAGTAAGGGGCTCACTACTGGTGGACTCACTTACTCTTTCTAAGCACTCACAGCACTGGGCCGGTTTTGGTTTCAAGATAAAAGCCTACTCGGGAAGGGACCCTTACCCTGTGAGTAAGGCTTGTGATATATTATAAATATCACAAATAATCACATGAGTTTTATCTTTTGGTTTCTTTTCCTATAGATATTTATTATACGAGAACAAATTGGTAAAATTTTATAGTACAAATAAACAAATGAAACAAGATAAATTTCATGTTATCGTATGAGTAAAATATAAGTTTTATCCAGTCATCCATTGAAGAAAAAAATTATTTTCATGAGTTTTCCTGTAAAATTTTGTTATTATTATTATTATTTAAAATTATTAGAATTATCACTTTCACAATCACACATATATCATATGGTAAATAAATAGATTAATGCACAAATGTTAGATAGATGTAATCATTCAAGAATAAATACTCTATAAATAAATAACCTTAAAATATTTCTTTATATTATTTTAGAAACTTGTAATCAATACAAGAATTATTGTTTTTCAAATATTCTTTGGTTTCAATTATACCAAGAGTTGTACCAGTAGTTCACATAATAAAGGGGTGAATAAAAATAAATTACTGTTATTCAAACAAATATTTGTATTTTTTTTTATAACCTTTATTTACATATTACATTCTGTTAAAAATTAAAAAAAAAACATTTTTTAATTTGATTACAATGAATAATAGAAAAAAAATGACATTAATGAAAGTCACATGAGGAGAGAAGGTGCCCAGTATATTTGCATTATTATATTTGTTTATATAAAATACAATTAATTCTCTTAGTAGTTAGTCCATTGTTATTACCGTCATTAGTCATTTGCTCGATCCCACGCTGGTACCGCTCCAGTATGGCTGTCAAAGAACTCTTGGACTAAAATTTCAACTTCCGTATATATTATCAAATTTTTCCCACGAAGAAGAAAATGGCTCTGGATCGAAACAAGTATTAATCCGATTGTGCGTTGTCTGGACTACATGGTGGTTGAGGCAGGAGGTCGAACCCATGAAGTTCTTTAAACATTTCTTTGTCTAAACGAGAAGTGTGAGGATGAGCATTATCTTGTTGGAATTAAACTCCTTTTAGGTTGCTTAAAAAAAAAAAAAAATAATAATAATAATAACAACGCTCAGACTTCTGATTCGTACAATATTTCCAGTTGTTCGCAGAAGAGGATAGATTTCATTAAGCAGAAACAAATTCATGATGAATAACACCTTCAAAATTCCAAAATCTCATAGCATGGATATTTTTTTTCAAATTGCTTCCTTTACATCAACCGGAAGAGCAGTTTGACCGCGAGATAGCCATTTTTTACAGTTAGTTAGATTTCGCCATTAAACCCACTTTTCATTACAGGTGATATTTCTATGCTCTTATTTGATTGCTGAGAAGTAAGTTCACGAGGGGCCAGTCTACTGCTCATTTTCAATGGAGAGTAGATGACGACTAACTGTATCTTTTGAAACACCACACTCCTTGGTTCGCGAGTACTTATGGACGGATTTGACTCAACAGTTGCTTGCAGATTATCGTCAATAACTCTTATTTAACATCATATCTTCACTACTAAATTTTTCAAACGTATGCCGCACAGTGCACTGATCAAGGCCAAATTCCCTATCATATTTAATAATTTCACGAGTTGGTTCAGCGGCTGTGGAATGTTTTTTCCAGTAATGTCTTAAAATCACGAGATTTTGTTGGACAAATTTGAATTATTATTTGAATATCTTAAAGTTCTTAATCCCTTTTTTCTATTTTCGATATGATCTCTTAATGATGTGTGAAGTTCTGTGTTTCAAACCATTTGGCTGACCACAATGAAATTCGATATATAATACGATATAGAGCTGTAAGGAATTTGGTCAAACTCCGAGCAGTAGTAGAAACTGCTGTAACGTTGACTTCTACAGAGTAAAGTCTAGAGACGGCGGCTAGTTTATAGATTTTGCACAACTGCAGTTGTAAGGCTGTCATACTGTGCTGCTGACTTATACGGAGCCAAGCCAAGATTATCGTGTCCCTAACGTTGTTTGTCTTCAGTTGTAAGACTGTCATACTGTACTGCTGACCTAGACAGATCGAAGTCTAGACGTCCAGATTGTTCCACCATTCTATAATGTTGACTGAAGTAGGAAAGCTGTTATTAATTATGGAAGTCACTTCCATGTTATTCGTAGCTCGTGTAGATTATGTCTCCAAGACCTCTGGGCCTGCTCCATACAGGCGACTTAGTATGTTAACCATCCTTTCAGGATAGGTCTTTGCAAACTACCGTCACTAGCCATTAAACTATGTTAAAAATTACTTAATCTACATCCATTCTTATTTTTCTTGAAATGTCATGTCTAGATCCTACAATGTCAAGCTGTGATATAAATATGTAGTGATATATATATATATTATATATATATATCGCTCAAATGACTCAATTGGTGAGTAGAGATTGAAAAATAGTTCTCAGTATGGAGTCAATAGACCGCCATGATGGATAATAATGGTTAATAAAATTATATCATCATGAATAAATTGAATAATTGTGATTGCTTTCAATACATCAATAACATGAAAATAAATTTTTAAATGTTTTTTATTGTTATTGTCCATCCAAAATATTGGTCAATAAAATGATTTAATGCAAATATTTTTAATAAATTTTTTTATCAACTTAGAAGATTATGATATAGCTGAGACGGAATGAGGCACATATATACAGTACCTCATTAAGAGACTGGCGTCACGTCAGACACACGCCTTCCTAATATATTCATATGATTTCCTGCAAGCGATGGAAGTAAGGAAGAAAAGAGTAGAATGAAGCTATCTCCTCATTGAGTCGGGGCACGTGAAGGTGGCAACTGTGTCCCAGACAAGAGAGCCAGGCCCTTGGGAGAACTAAGAGGTCTATTGTGAGAGTCGCACGTGTGTCACAACATGGAGACAAAGAGGGATAATTACTCGGATTGTGGACCTAGCATGCGAGGGAGGGGAGGTGTTAGAGGCGTCAAGGCTACATCCTTTTCCCTCCCAACTCAAAATACACATTAGTCAATATGTACATTTCTTCTTGCAAATACTAATTTGAGAAACAAGAAACCTTCTTATCGATAAAATTGATCAAAATTCCCCATGAAACAGAAATTAATTTAAAATATGATACAGTAATTTAAACATGAAATATACGCTACTATACCACGGCCGAGTGATACAACTACGTCGAGTTGTAATAAATTTTTAAGTCACAACGATAATTTAAAATTGATATCACTCCTTTGATGAGGAACACTTCCACCCTCACCTTAATTATTACTTAGAAACATTCCTTGCCGAATTGGGGTACCTTTGATACAATTAGAGACCTTAATCCGACCAAGCTTTGGAGTTTGAATCGATTAAACGGCCAATGCTATGCCCTAGTTCGTGCTGCGGAGGTCAGGAAATGGCTAAACATTTGATCCAGGTGGCATTCAGTCATGAACATTTGATCCGGGTGGCAACACATCCCTCTCTCTTTCATGATAGCCCTGAATATGGCTTACAATGTGAAGATGCCATATTTTTACTAAAAACGATTATTAAGGGAGATATTAAGGAAGAATATCAATAGGTCATTTTGTCGGTACTCCCTTTTTCTAAATTTTTACTACCAAATGCGCTTTTTAAGCTACTCATGGAAACCATTTCTTGAGTTCGTTATATCACAGAGGGAGAATGAGTTTAGACGAAGATAACATTTAGAAATCGATTTATTATTACTACACAATTAGAAATATTTTCGTTATTATTAGGGCCATTAAAAATATTTATAGAATATAAGAGATATAAAATTATATTTACGAACAGGAATTTCTATCAGCACTGGGATATTGCTGGGCTCTGAAGATGAGATCTAGGAGTTTTAGTAAGTACTCAGCTGCAATAACAACGCAAAGAAAATTGTGTGAAGATTGGAGCTATAAATCTTGAGATATATCTTTTCAGAGAAAAAAAAAAAAAAAAAAAAAAAAAAAAAAAAGAACAACACATTTTCAAAATTCCAGGTTTCGTGCACGTTTGTGAGGACAAAGTTGTTATGAAACGGGGGACTTATTAAGGTGACGGGGTACCTTCTCCAAAATGCCCATTCAAGCAAACACGGTTGTAGATTAAAAATGGCTGCAGCGTAATTGTCATAAATATTTTGCTAGACTTTCTCAAGAAAGTGCAAAGAATCAGTTAAGGGTGAATGGAAATTATACTTAAGAAGAAGAAGAAGAAGAAGAAGAAAAATAAATTTTATTCTGGGACATAAGTCCCCTTGACAAACAAAGAGCTCACAGCTGACAGTATAGCTGATTCTGACCTAGTTGCAACAATAAAAATAAAAAGTAAAAATAAAGAATAGGCTAATAGTATAAAACATTTAGAAAATAACTATGATAATATTTACAAGTTCGGAAATAAAACAAATAAGGAAAAAAAATTATAAAAAAACTACACAAGAAAAACAATGAAAATGAGAACTAATAGAATAACAATTAGATAAAAATAAAAATTAAACAAGATGCAGTTTAGCAGTTCCTGATACCCAATAGTACAGAGAGGAGATGTTTAAATAGCTGGGATTTGAAGGATGGGAACGAGGATGAGTGACGAATATTTAGAGGGATCTAGTTCCAGAGCCTGGAGGATCTGATAAGGAAGGAGCGACTAAATGCAGCGGACTTGTAAGGGGGAAGATAAAGGTCGGAAGGTCGAGAACCACCCGTTCTCCCACCTTCACTAATATATATTACATATATTAATATAATTCTACCACCCGGACGGGAAGGTACTGAGGATTTAAAAGTTTGAAAGATCATAAAGGTAGTTANTTTCCATTTCATGATTTGTAAAAAAGCTGTTTGATTACCAAACGCTAAATCACATTTCTAGAGGATGAAAAAATAAAAATCTCTTCTTTTGAAATCCATTCACAGAATTAAGATAGAATTAAGTTAGAATATAAGAGAAATATATATTATCTTAAATGAGCTGATATACGACTCTATTAATATTGATGAACCTTTGTATTTGTTCAAATAGGTTTTTTTTCACTGTTTTCCGTACAAGTTTTTTTTATTTTATTTTTATATGAATTCTTCTCACGCCTTTCATGTCTGCAAACATATTAAGTTATCCCGACGTATTCATATGAATCATTGGAAGAGCAAAAGGCCTTTTAAGAGAAGCCAGAAGAAGATGGCACTGGTTACAATGAAGCTCCTAATCCCAGGGGCAAAGGAAGCCAGCCACGCGTCACACTAATTCCTCCGATCGCTACCAAGGAGATTGCCTTGTACACTGTGAACCTTGATCCAATCAATCCTTTCATGTCTTTATTGCTGCTTCCCAAGGTCTTTAATGAACTCTTCTGCAATAACACCATGAGGAGAATGTCCATTCTGTATCTCATTTATAATTATTTTGGATCAAAATAAGCACAATTATTGTGCATTTTTCATAATATTATATTTATTAATTAATTTGATATATTTAAGTACAATATATATATATATTGATCTTTTCTATGTATAGTATATTAAAAGATATACGTGTGTAATTATTTTAAGCTATATAAATGTTTAAAGCCACTTTTATAATTAGTCTCTTATCTTGTTTATTGTGTAAAGAATAGATGAATTTCATAATACAAGTTTGGGGGTCTTCTAATTTGGTTAAATTTAGTTGATGAACTCCTAATTTTATCAATAGTTAGATGCTATTAGTAGTCGTAGGTGGAGTTGTTTTCAAATAAAACTTGAAAAATCACAATTTTAAATCTGGTGCTAATAACAGTCGTAAATAAACATAATATATTATCATTTATTTATACGTATAGAATGTTTTTTTTAAGCATATGACACGTTTTTAGAGAAAAAGACTTGAAGATAAATTAATAAGCCAAAGAATATTAAAATTTTTGACTTTCTTATTTCTTTACTTAATCAGCTGTCTGGAATAATGATCCAGTCAGCTGTGTCCTTTCTTCAAATCCAATATTATGTGGAATTTCCATCTTTAAAAAGATAAATAATTACTTTGATGTATCCCTTGCCACAAGGTAAAGTAAATTAAATGCTTGTTAATTGCAATTTTTATGAAAGACAATAAAATAGCTCCTAGCGACCTAGTTAGTTTAGAACTGATATGAGAATGGTCCTGCCCTGACTCCTTCTGACCTGTAGAAGGAAGCGTATGTTGGTACGATTCCTGTATCCAGGGAAGAAGAGGTTCCAACTATCCGTCATTTTCCCTCACATTGTCTGTACTTACTCGACCAGACCAGTCAGACCGACCAAACTTATGGACACGGAACCCTCAACCTAATAAAGAGATTTCAAAAATGCAATGTTCCGTCTTCTTCGTACATAAATAAGCATAGCTCATAGTGCAAAAAAAAAAATTCAAAAATATATTTAACTACTTGAAAACTTGAACTATACATTAAAATAGTAATAATAAATGGTTATAATGAGAAAATATTTAATTTTTTTTATAAATCCTGTTTTGTTGTTGGAAAATAAATAAGAGTGAAGGCACGCGGCCTGCATTCTGCTGGTTGGAGTGGCGATCACGCAGCACCAATAGGGGCTGTCATTACGCCCCAGACAATGCTGGTCCTCCGTCAGCGTATGTGGAAGGAGATTTATCGAGAACACTTTTTCACCGCTGTCAGCTCGAGTAGGCTTGTCGACAATGGGCTTTGTTTCGTGGCCGAGTGCTCGAGGGTCAGTTGGTCACCGCGCTACCTTCGGTTCCACCCTCACACACCCCTTACCTTCCTCCAGGGGGAACAACAAGACTCTCTCCCTCTATACAGAGTAATGTTCACGGAAGCAAACATTTCATTTCCTGAATGAATAGCGTCTTAGTCTTAGTTAACTTTCATTCTAATAGATAACTACTTTAGAGTAAAAGAACGCTGATTCATACATATTAAGGCCTTGAAATCTAGAGGTAATTACATATCTTCCAATCCAAAGTAATAAACTTTGGTGAAATAAAACTATTAAGCCAAAAATAATGTAAAATGTCTTCCTTTCCTAAACGTCTTCCTAGGCATTTTTTAAAGTGTCCCCACATTTAAAACATTAAAAATGAACCTTGCCTACATTCTAATAGAATATTGCAATTTTAAAGATCATAAAAAAATATTTTAGCTCTATAGATATTTGCTCATAAGCTCTATGTTTACATTTGCAAAATTTCTATTATAAAAATTTGTTATAAATTTAATAACATATTTCATCTTCCCAGTGATCATTAAACATATACTGAATTGACTTCATGTAAAATTCCAATAACTTCTCAAATTCCCTTTTCCTCTAAAATTTATCGTTATCTAAAAATTTATGAAGAAGAAGTTAAGAAACAGGTAGATAAATTATTAGAGCAAAACTTATTCAACATTCAAATTCACCATGGAATTCTCCAGTATAGATCGTACCCAAAAAGGCCGATGCCTCTGGTAAAAAGAAATGGAAGAAATTAAATATGATCTCTGAAACAGATAAATTTCCCCTTCCGCATATAGACTACATACTTGACAATTTAGGTAAAGCATCATACTTTTCCACTCTAGATCTTGCCTCTTAACCAGGTTTAACCAGGTTTCCGTTGATCCAAGTGACAGAGAAAAAACCGCTTTTTCAACACCGCACGGACATTTTGAATACTTGAGGATGCACTTTGGGCTCCGCAACGGACCGCACAGAACTGGGCGGACTCATTGCTTTCATCTACCTTAATGATATAGTTGTATTACGTAGGTAATACGCTGGAGGAGCACAATAGTAGTCTGATATCAGTTTTCGAAAGACTAAGGCATTATAATCTCAAACTTCAACCTGACAAATGTGAATTTTTGCACCGCAGGGTGAATTTTTTGGACATGTAATCACTGGCAAGGGAAACACTCCAAACCCTGATAAAATCAAATAAAAGAAATGAAACGACCAAGAAAAACGCAAATGATGTTAAATCGTTTCTGGGACTTGTGGGCTATTACAGAAAATGTATACCTTCATTTTCAGGCATACAAAAACCTTTAACTAAATTATTAGGAAAATATACAAAATTCGATTGGGCAGATAATTTTGAAAAATCATTCCAACCCCTTAAAAATGCTTTAATAACAGAGTCATTGCTTCAATACCCATACTTCGATAAACCTTTTATATTAACCTCTGACGCTTCTAATGAAGCCATTGGTTCAGTACTGTCGCAAGGTCGGTGTAGGCTTACCAATTACGTATTATTAAAAAACAATGAATATAGCAGAATGTAATTACTCTACAACAGAAAAAGAATTGTTAGCCATAGTCGAATCAGTTAAACATTTTCTTCCCTATCTGTTTGGTCAAAAATTTACAATAGTGACTGTCCACAAGCCTCTTACTTGGTTGATGAATTGTAAAGACCCTTAAGTCGCCTTATTCGATGGCGTTTAAAATTATTAGAATATGACTATAATATATGCTACAAGCAAAGCAAGGAAAACCGTAATGCAGATGCCTTGAGCCGTCCAATTATGTCAATTAATAATGACTTGTCTCATCAAGAATTTCAAAATTCATTAAATCAAAACGAAGACGAGAAAGTCCCTCCAGTAGACACCATTAGTAAAGCAAAAATAAAAACCTTCATTCTTCCTGTATCCTGTATCTTGTATGGCCTGGAGGGTGTGGTTGGCCTGGTACCACCAATCACACCCTCAACCCCAGGCCAGACAGCCAGCCGCCTAGATGTAGGCCTCCCAAGACAGCGCTGGAGAGCTGGGACCGGGGGGCGCCGCGGCCTGTCCTGGGGCGGGTCGGGGGCCTGGGCGTGTTGGCGTGTCCCCTGACTACTCTTGCTTCTGGACTACTCATAAAACGAGACCATGTGATCTCCAGCAAATAAGGATTACTATAGAGATTATTTAAATAAAAAATAAAATAAATAAATTAAAAATATCAGGCGCTGATAACCATGGCCGTTAAGCGCCTCTAAACCACAAACAATAAACAATGTATCTTGTATCAGAAATCAGAAATGTATATAGAATATATTAAAACCAACTTTCCTAATGCAAAACTGAAAAACCATTTTGTTCGAGAACTACGATAAAACCATGTAAAAAACTAAGATCAAAGTTTATATGTAAGTTTTATTAAACACAAACTTGTAGATAAAACAAGTACAGAGGATATATTTTATACCTTAGCCAATTTGTTTAAATTTCTTGATATTAATAAAACAAGAGCGTCTCGTTCTTTCACCATTACGGATCTGCATGTATATGAGGCGTCCGTATCAAATAAAGAATTTTTACAAATACTGAAATTTATTTTTTAAGACTTTAACTATAAAATTCTTAAAAACAAAACTGAAAATGTTACTGACGCATAAACAAAGACAGAAATATTAAAAGAATACAATGACAGCTTGTTGGCAGGACATCAGGGTGTAGATAGAACCTATAACAATATAAAAGGCAAGTTTTATTGGCCAAACATGCGTGATTCGGTTGCAGAATACGTAAGAAAATGTCCCACCTGTCAAACTGCCAAAACTAATTTCAAACATAAAAAGAGTCCAATGATTATCACGACTACAGCTCAGAATTTCGGTGAACGTATAGCCATGGATATTGTTGGACCACTAAACGAGACGGAAAATTCAATTGGGTAGGAGTCATAATGAGGATAAAAACATTTTTATAAAATTATTAAAACTTTAATGTGCAGTTAGCGTGTTAAAATCCGAAGAAATTTCTAATGAGTTCCAAGTCTAAAATGGAAACAGGTTCATTTTATCTTTACAAGACGACTTGACAAAATTCGTTCCATTTTATGCCATTCCCGAACACAGCGCAGCAACTATTAGCAAATATTTCTTGAAATTTTGCACACAATTTGGGTTTCCTGATTAAATACTTACTGACCAAGGTTCTCAATTTACTTCAACCATTTTAAGGGAACATAATAAATTGTTAGCTATAGATCATAAATTTGCAAGTCCTTACCATCCTAGAACTAATGGATTACTAGAAAAAACACACCAAGTCTCAAAGAATTTTTTAAATGCTATGTTAATGATGATAAGAACAATTGCGATGAATTTATAAACTTTGCATCCTATTGTTATGACACCCATATACAACAACCAACCCAATTAAATGTCAGGAACACGCCATATCAAGATTTGGAATCCTCAGTCTTTAACCTAATTGCCGAACATACACGGACTATGCAATACTGGAAGCCACAAGCAAAAGAGAAAAAAACATGTCGGTGACTATCTCACTCATTGACATCAATGAAGATGACTTTTGCACGAGAATTGATAGCCATACCTCTTCAATTGCTGAAGAACTTACCCCTTTGAAGCTTGCCAATATGAATCTCGACGAATTAGAGGTTTCTAAATCTCAACTGAAGAGCATAAACGACATTCTTCAACAACACTTAAATAAACCTTATATCATCAACAGCTCCAACAGGCTAATAACATCCATTGCTTTTATCACAGGAGTTGTTGGGTAGGAGTCATAATGAGGATAAAAACATTTTTATAAAATTATTAAAACTTTAATGTGCAGTTAGCGTGTTAAAATCCGAAGAAATTTCTAATGAGTTCCAAGTGTAAAATGCCAGTAAAGAATCGCTTTTGAGGACAAGCATTCCATAAGCTAACAGAGAGCAAGCCATCATCTAGCCGTGGATGCTTATGTGCCTAGTGAAATCATTAACGCTCGCATTTACCCTTCCACATGCTTGTATTACGAAGAACGAGGAAAGGGCATGGACAGACCGGTAATGAAAATTAAATAAAAGGGAATGTGTGCGGTGACCCGGTTGAAAGGACTATCAGAAGGGGAGGTTTGGGAGGGAGGTTCACTAGTTGTAGGGGAAAGAGCCGGTACATATTATTGGAGCGTTTTGTTTACTGTCGATAACTGGGGCTCGCAACCAAAGTGTCTGCTCTCCTCTCAAACAGATTTCACCGCTCTCAACATGATTTGGAATTAGGCCTGTTTGTACGTGAGTAGCCCTGCTCGCCGAGTGCACACATACCCTGACGTAAACACTAACTCTACGGCAAGAGGCTACATAGTTAAAACAGGTAAACATAGCGGTGTATTGTGCCCTCCCTAGGCGTGTATACACGTTCAACCACCGATTTAATAAAGTTATGTGAGTTACAAACCTTCAACTATATTGTGTTTGGATGGTGACAGTGACCGCTCCATGGACGAGGTAACTAAATGTTCAACGCATGGCATTATTCTGCAGGCCCAATAGCCGCAGTTTACTGTGTGTTGAATACAGTCAATATTGTCTAAATGGAGATGGAATGGAAAATTTCGGGCTTTCAGAGAAGTAAATTAATTGAAGCTAGAAAATTTATTTGTTGAAACAGCTCTCTCTAAAATATAATATATTTTAAAAAATAGTTCTAGAACGAAATTACTTGTAATTCATATAATTTGTTAGAAAATTTTTTGACTAGATATATCATTTAATATAATGCCTAATTTATTTAAGATTATTATTATTATATTATATATTATTGAATTTTAAAAA
>KZ807826.1:105020-119119 GCA_000696205.2 Oncopeltus fasciatus
GGTTCATACATTGGGCAAACCAAAAACCCTATTTAATAAAACTTATTCAAACATTGAAAAGGAGAGTTTGTTGACCGTAGATATTATTCTAAGATGATTTTAGTTGGGGTTCGGTCAAGGTAGATCCAAAAAACACAAATTTTAAAAAATGTATTTTTTAATAAAGGATTATCTGCCAACGTTTCGGCTTACATTGTAAGTAATATTTTAGTCAAATATTATTCTTACCTTGGCTTTCCCATTGATATACCCATAAAAGAATGGAGAGTTGCTAGCTAGTAGTAGCTAAATGTAGAAGGTGTTCCCAAGAGGTAAGACAAGCCGTATCAGTACAATATGAATATTCTCTAAAGGTAAATCACCTCGACTGTTCTTACTGATAGATCTGTGCAACTCCCCAAAGACTAGTAGCAGCTAAATGTAGAAGCTGTTCCCAGGAGGTAAGATAAGCCGTATCAGTACAATGTGAATATTCTCTAAAGGTATACCTTTAGAGATAGAAGAATATATCACCTCGACTGTTACCACTGATAGACCTGTGCAACTCCCCAAAGGCTACTAGCAAATAGAAGTCAATTGTAGAAGCTGTTCCCAGGAGGTAAGATNAGTGTATTCAGTTTTGAATTACTTTATACATAGTATTATGACTAAAAATTACCTGGTCAATACGTAATGCATGGAAAGAAAAAGAGTATTTATGAGACCTGTGCAACTCCCCAAAGACTACTAGCAAATAGAAGTCAATTGTAGAAGCTGTTCCCAGGAAGTAAGATAAGTCGTATCAGTACAATGTGGATATTCTCTAAAGGTATATCACCTCGACTGTTCTTACTGATAGATCTGTGCAACTCCCCAAAGACAAGTAGCAAGTAGAAGACAGTTGTGAAAGTTGTTCCCAGGAAGTAAGATAAGCCGTATCAGTACAATGTGAATATTCTCTAAAGGTATACCTTTAGAGATAGAAGAATATATCACCTCGACTGTTACCACTGATAGACCTGTGCAACTCCCCAAAGGCTACTAGCAAATAGAAGTCAATTGTAGAAGCTGTTCCCAGGAGGTAAGATAAGTCGTATCAGTACAATGTGGATATTCTCTAAAGGTATATCACCTCGACTGTTCTTACTGATAGATCTGTGCAACTCCCCAAAGACTAGTAGCAAGTAGAAGACAGTTGTGAAAGCTGTTCCCAGGAAGTAAGATAAGCCGTATCAGTACAATGTGAATATTCTCTAAAGGTATATCACCTCGACTGTTACCACTGATAGACCTGTGCAACTCCCCAAAGACTAGTAGCAAGTAGGAGTCAGTTGTGAAAGCTGTTCCCAGGAGTTGGCCAGTTCCCCGGAGGCGCACACAATGGCCGAAGAGCGTTCGGCGTGAAATTCAAGCGGACAGTCTGTTTGTCGACCTCAACCACAATAGAGCTACTGCTCGACTTAAATCCTCAACTATTGTCTTCCCTTCTCCCCTTGAGTCCAGAAGAGCTATTCAGTTTGGTGACTTGAGCAAGCATTTCCCTATCTACTACCGTTACCATATGTATTGCAAACTGCAGCCTTGAGAAGAACCGTCAACCTCTACATATCACCCCTGTCTTCACCTTATTTATATCCAAGCCGCCTGCACTTCTATAACATCATCCATGTTGATTTATGCTGAGCCGGGAAATTCTTCATATCACCGATGCCTAAGCTTTATTCATAGAGCCGCTAGACTGAATTCTACTGCTGTTGCCTTATCAATTGCAAGCCTTACTATATGTTAAAGTCATCAGTTTTCAAATTTCTCATGGATTAGATCTTAGTTTAAACAAACTGCAGCTTGTCATAAGTGATCGCCGTTTTTCATTGTGATTCAACTGCTTGTGTGAAAATTCTTGGTGATTAGTTATGGTCATAATTTTATTTTTAATTCGCATTAATGACCATGCAATTTGCCTGAGATATGTAAACAATAATATTTCTTTTTTAACAAATAAAGTAGTAATTTGTTGGCCCTGTGATCCTATTGAGTTAGAGAATGCCATGAATAAAGCATATAAATAAAGAAGTCAGACTTGGCCTGATTTTAGTGCTTTAGTGGTCAATTTCTAAATCTCTCGGTTTGGTACCACAGAGATCTAAGTAGTTGCCGGTGACTACGTTTAAGTTGCTAGAGACCCAAAAATACCAAATCATATGATTAATGGGGTTGTTGTGTATAGAAGTTGAAAGTAACTATCATAGCAAGAAAAGGTATCATCAGTTGCCGATGAAGTTAAAGCAGCGTTTTATTCACTTGTACTTAGATACAAAGTATTTCACCTAAAAATAAAAGATGGCGTACTACAGCAATAATTATCTCGTAAATTTGGTACAGGCATCATTGGTAGAGGATTTGAGAATACAGTGCTGTGATGAAGTTCTTTTTAATGATGGGCTCTTTATTCTCTTGCGAATGGTTAGTAAAGTAAGTTTAATCAGCGAATATGAAGTGAAGTATTCAGTATTTATAATTATTATTTGTGCACTAATGGGCAGAAGTAAACACAGAATTTTTGAAGATTGTCAATAAGAAAGGACCTACGATCTTATAAGAATAAAGAATTATATTATTAGATGATTTTAGTTGGCATTCGGTCAAGGTAGATTAAAAAAAAATTCAAATTTAAAAAAAGTGTTTTTTTTTTAAAAACATTATCTGCCAACGTTTCGGCTTACATTTTAAGCCATCTGCAGGGCTGTTGGAATACAATGTCATGAGAATACAATAATAATTGACAATATTATAATACAGAATTACCATAAGGTAATGTGATATCAAAAGTATGAATGTACAAAGAGATTAATCATAATATAAACAGGTACTGTTCTAACCATGTGTATTGCTATAATAAAGAGTTAATTTTACACTATTTAAAAAAAAAATTGAATAATATTAAAATAGTAATTTACCACACCTGTCTATCATGAAGACGAGAGAGGATGCACTGTCCCTAAGTTCACATTTCCATGACTAAGACAAAATATAATTTTTCTGAAGTTTTAAAGAATTATATGTGTATCTATAGTCTCACCCCTCCACATAACCTTTCCATTGTAATCAGCTAATATTAATAAACTCATTAAACGAGTCTGCATATAGCAAAGAATATTTTCCCCAAAGAAACTTCTTATCGTCCCCTTTTCGAAGAATAGAACTTTCCCGAGTATTTGTGAATGAAGAACATGTGAGGACGGTTATTAAAAGGGTCTTTAGAGTTTCATTGCTCTTGAAATAAATCTGCATCAGGACAAGGCAAATAAGCAGGTGCTTAACTGTTGTTAATTCAATATTATTTTTCATAAATCCGAATCTTAATTTTAACTAACTGAATCTTAATTTTAACTTTAAATAACTTCAAAAATGTAACCATTTACCAGGAACAGATTAGCTTTATATTAGTAGTAGTTAAAGGGATAGAAAGCAATATATATATATTCAGGCGGCCTTGGAGAGGGGTAAGTCAGGAACCAGCTTAGGAATACTTGATGTGAACAAACAGCCATCTGCCTCGGGGTGGGGGGAGGGCTCCTCGACGGAGGATTAATAAATGTAGTTCCCTGTGTTGGGGGGGTGTTCCCGAAGAGGGGTGCCGGGGAGGGCATATTGCGCCGCCCCGGGCTCCAATCTCAGCCCCTCTGCACGCCCGCTCTAGTAATCCCTCCTATATTATCGACAAGGCTCCCCTGTTATGAGCTGAAAAGGTGCTCCAGGGTATAAGCTTTCCCTTCTACTCTCTCCTTCTTCCCCCCTCTCTCAGACCATCATCCCCTTTTCAGTCGGCGAGCTTGGGTTCCTTATTGTTTCCAAGGAAATCCCTCAAAATGGCTACAAGAATAGACCAATCACTGCCCGAATAGAAAGGAAATAAATCTTCTCTTGATAGCTCTGGAGTTTTCCACTGGACCTTATATAGAACAAATTTATTACCTAGAATGAATATGAGAGGACCACTAGTTGACTTAAATTTTCAATAAGAGAGTTCTCGAAGGTATCTCTGTTAACAGATAATAACTCTTCAATTATCAATATTTTCCTGTTTCACTATAATTTCCTATAAGTTCCATTTAAAATGTTTAATTATAATTTGTTTCTCAATTAATAATAAATATGTACAAGTAATTTTAATAAACTAACAAATATGAAGTATCTAAATTCCAATGTATATTTATATTTCTAAAAATAAGTATATTATATCCTATACGTTAAGAAAAACGATGACAATTAACAAGATCAATATTAATAACTAAATTCAATAATACTATTCAAAAACATATTCAAAAACGATGGAATTAAAAAATAAAGTAAAATAAAATATTAGATATTGAGAGGTAAAACAAATAAATGGTGAATGTTATCTGTTGAAGCATACAGTTTTAGATTGTGTCAGTTGTGTGCAACATAGAAGTAGTAGCAAACTGTCTCTTACTTCTTTGTCATTAAATAATGTTCATAAAGTGGTCCATGAAATTATATTTGCTGAACTCTTCGCTTGGTACAAACAGAATTGCCTGATATGATATCGACTAAGATTCGTTCATTGCGCGCATTGCAATTTATTAGTTCAAATCCCTAAAATTGGTATTGAGAATTTCTTTGCTTGAACACAGTATGGAGAAGAGAAAGGGTTACCAAATGTAAGTTAGTGAGGAAATGTACAACTGAGGCAGGAAGTATGGCCGCCGGGGGTGGGTTTCAGGGTATGGGTATGTGGGAGTATGGGTTACATTGGAGACACCGGTGACAAGTGACAGCGGAACCCGAGACACACTACTAAAAGCCTCGTCGGAGACTTCCTTCCTCTTCTCGCTTAGAAATAGATCAAACTCTCGGTCACTCATATATTGAACACCGGATGCTTACACCAGAAGTGAGCTCCAATATGGGAGTGTGAGGTACAATGGGGGAGAATACCTATAGTTGCCTGACTATTCTAAACACACGTAATTGTAAAGCAAATATGTATTTCACTCAAAAAGCTCGACCAAGATGATTACTATTAATGTTAGTCCTTCACGTGAGATTCTGACAAGGAACCATTGGGCTAAGTCAATGCCAAAAAACTAAGCTCAAAAATTTGCACGGCAATTTCGTCGAAAAAGTTCGTCAGGCAGGAGGTTTTAAAAGTTAACTAATTTCACAGTAACGTAGTTGATTAATACTTGTACTTGAACTTTCCATCTCATTTAATTCCGTACACTTATACAATATATCTTTCATTAAAACTTTCGCAGTACACTTACTCCAACCGTATGATGAATCTGATGTCACTGAACCAATCAAAAGACAAGGCTACGTCAATGTTCGAGTCCGGTTGGAAATACCACTTTAATAAATATAAACTCATACCAAAGCTTTTTTCCAAGCACAATTTTTTTTTAAATTCTAGAAAAATATTAAAGAATACCTTAATTACTACAGACCTATTTAATTTTACCTAATTTTTTCAATGCAGCTTGATTTACGTCATTTATAACGCTATAAATGCTGGAGGAAAGGTTGCCTTTGTTTATATGTTTATGCTTTTGGAAAAACCTTCGATTTGGTGGAAATATTTGTAATACTCGAAAACTGGAATGTGTGGGATTATGAGGTGAAATATTCAACTAGTTTCAAATATACCTCTCAGATAAAACTCATTGACTCTTGAAGATGTGTGTTGTGACGGCACTGCATATATGGTAGTTCGGGATGGTTCAGAGAAGTTATCCCGGTACATTTCTTAATTTATATTAAGGACATGGCTCTATATATTGTTAATAAAGGAATGCATACTAGATTATGAGAATGAAATATTTAAAATATGTAAAATATCATTTACCACTGGTTTGCCAAGTTGGTACTTTTTGAGCACGGAAAGAACAAGATAAATACTTCATGAAAGGCATAAACCGACTATTCACATATACTCGATCACTATTTTCAAGTTTTTTTTGTTTTTTTTAATACCTTTTATATGTTATTTTATAGAATATATATTTTTAATGTATGACATAATGATTTCAATCGGTAAATTTATGATAAAAATTTACTTGAAATTTTCAGAGTAAGTTATCTGAGAGTAAATAATCTAAAGGGTTATTATCACTACCAATGAATATAGAACTATCATACCTTCTATTACCCGTCTTCATTGGTTTCTGCAAACCATCTTCTGATGGCGAGCGCTTTCGGACATTGTCCATCTTCGTGGCCGAAAGCGCTCGCCAACAGAAGATGGTTAACAGAAACCAATGAAGACGGATAATAGAAGGTATGATATATCTGAGAGCAAATTATTTATTCTAAAAGTAAATTCTACATCGCCATAGGATGCTATTTATTGATACATACGAACCGGAAATTTATTATTTTATTTTTGATATGATCTATCGACATGCGTCAGCTACTACATACATTTTGATGTACATGTCATGATGTGCTTGTCAGGGGTTGGGAAGTGAGAGAAGGAGAGAGTTCACTCTCTCGCGAAGGTGTTCAAACATTTCTCTCCCGTGTGTGGAATGCATTCAGAGGAGAAAGTTTACTTAGGTGTTTATGACAATGTGTTCTAACGACTCTTCTCTCAAGAAAAAGCAAACATCCCTCTACCCCTTCGTCAGACTCTCCTTCCGATACACTTACAAAGATATCCTTAATGAACTACTTTCCAAATCCCCACTTACATAATACATTTTTGTTCATTTCCAGATAGATAAGAAATATTATTCCCAGTCCATTGCTTATTCTTCAGTAATCAGTTTGCAGGCAAAATTTTCAGTGTATTCAGTTTTGAATTACTTTATACATAGTATTATGACTAAAAATTACCTGGTCAATACGTAATGCATGGAAAGAAAAAGAGTATTTATGACCCGTAGCATTCGATAGTAGCTAAATGTAGAAGGTGTTCCCAGGAGGTTAAATAAGCCGTATCAGTACAATGTGAATATTCTCTAAAGGTATACCTTTAGAGATAGAAGAATATATCACCTCGACTGTTACCACTGATAGACCTGTGCAACTCCCCAAAGGCTACTAGCAAATAGAAGTCAATTGTAGAAGCTGTTCCCAGGAGGTAAGATAAGTCGTATCAGTACAATGTGGATATTCTCTAAAGGTATATCACCTCGACTGTTCTTACTGATAGATCTGTGCAACTCCCCAAAGACAAGTAGCAAGTAGAAGACAGTTGTGAAAGTTGTTCCCAGGAAGTAAGATAAGCCGTATCAGTACAATGTGAATATTCTCTAAAGGTATACCTTTAGAGATAGAAGAATATATCACCTCGACTGTTACCACTGATAGACCTGTGCAACTCCCCAAAGGCTACTAGCAAATAGAAGTCAATTGTAGAAGCTGTTCCCAGGAGGTAAGATAAGTCGTATCAGTACAATGTGGATATTCTCTAAAGGTATATCACCTCGACTGTTCTTACTGATAGATCTGTGCAACTCCCCAAAGACTAGTAGCAAGTAGAAGACAGTTGTGAAAGCTGTTCCCAGNTTATTATGGGCCAATTTTCATTAAATTAGCTATTATAAAAATACTATAAATGGCTACTACTTTATTCCAACTAATGTATAGAGGTGCTTTGGAGGGGTGTACAAGGGAATATGAGAGCGGGGTTTTCCCAGCCAGACATGGAATGGCCTGTACCTGTGAGATATATTCTACACGTGTCTCAAGTAGATATGCTGAAAAGTATGGCTGGCTGGGAAAACCCCGCCATCATGGTACGGAAATATGCGTGTCGCTACATCCCCTCCTCTCCCACATGATTTAGCCACTCTAATGCTGTGCAGTAAGGCTGGCTTCAGCGTAGGACATTCTGTCTCCACTCTTCTCTCTGGTTAAGGCAGTCAGTTGGAAGTGCGAGCCTTCGGTCGAAATGAGCTCATTTCTTCTGTCGCAATTATCTCTATGTATAGAGGTGCTTTGGAGGGGTGTACAAGGGAATATGAGAGCGGGGTTTTCCCAGCCAGACATGGAATGGTCTGTACCTGTGAGATATATTCTACACGTGTCTCAAGTAAATATGCTGAAAAGCATGGCTGGCTGGGAAAACCCCGCCATCATGGTACGGAAATATGAGTGTCGCTACATCCCCTTCTCTCCCACATGATTTAGCCACTCTAATGCTGTGCGGTAAGACTGGCTTCAGCTGTAGCAATTATATATATGTATAGTCAAGTATATTTCGAAACTTAATTAATTAGTGGCCTGTTGGGATTTCTTTTCTTTTCCAGAATGTCACTTTAACTATTATATATTACTAAATAAAAGTTAGTATGTAGAAAACATTAGTATGTATATTTTTATTTTAAGACTTATTATATTTTAATTTAACAATTAACGAGACAAGGGTTTTAAATTATGAATAGTTATTCTTGGGGCGCCAGGATAGCTCAGGGGATCCGTACGGGTCTCGCAATCCTGACGCCGCGGGTTCAAGTCCCGCCCAGGTCAATCTTTTATTTATAATATAGAAGCTTGTTCTGAGCCATGGGTGTTTAAAATAGGGTGGCAACCTGTAGATAGCCCCTTCCTCCATGACCCTAAGTGGTTGAACGGAAGGCTAACACGCAAAAAAAAAAAAAAAGAATAGTTATTCGTATTATGTGAATAGTATATATATTTATATATATGTAATTCTATATGTATAGAATTCAAGCTTTGATTGTTTTAGCAATGGCTTGCCAGCTTGGTGCGTGTTCCCGTTCCAGAATTTCCTCTATATTTAGATTCCGTCTGGAGTCAGGTCCTGGAGTCAGATTGAAAGCTGGAACTGGAGAGAGGACAGCTGGACTGGAGTTTGCCCCAACGTCAGAGCCCTCCTCCCTAGGAGTAATCCCCTCGGTAAACAGTCGTCCTTCGGCCAGATACATCATTCACTATCCACATCCTTCGCAAATAGTCCAACAAAAGGGAGAAATTCAATGAAAAAATTGTTCAATGCCCACCGGTAAATTTTAACCTAAGCTTCACATTAGTGATTTTCATAACCACTCCACCCATAAGCTCTTTACTTACAGTTCTTAAGACTGTTTTGCAGTATGCCTTAACTGCTATTGACTGAGTTATACATGACTATTTTAAACTTCAATTTCTATACATTTATTCCTAACATTTATCATATTGTACATAAATGCTACGTACCTGAAAATAGTATTTGGGAAAATGTTAGGGTGAAGTACCGAAAATAACATTAGGATGTTTTTAGTCACTAATTTTCAGCTGATCCCAAAATACATGTTGAGATCATGAAAGCACCCTCTTTACTAGTTCTTCCTCAATATACTTTAATAAATCTGCAGGTAAGCCTTCTGACCCCAAGGACTCACTTTTTCAGGGGTATTAAAGATTTATTATATTCTAGAAGTTAAAAGTTCTGGCATGCAATTGTAGCTGCGTTGGTCTGTGTTGTTCGCCGATGGATAGAGGAACAGAAGTAATGTTTCTGTTGATTCCCAAAAAGGTATAGTCAAATACATGTCAATGTTGAGTTTGAATTATCTATCTTACAAGAAATAAGAGCAAGATTTAGTGCCTACATAGTGTTATTTCTCTAACTTGCTTCAAAATAACTTCGATACTTATGCTCAAATCCGATCTAAATTAGATTTATGTTTTACCTATTTTTGTCTATTTTTTCATACAATAAGGAAGGGCAATTTTATTATTTGTTAATTGATTTTTAAAACTAGCATACCGGCGAACGATGTTGAAGCTGAATAGTGAAAGTGTTTAACTATAACTGCAGAAACAATCAAGTACACTGTATCTAAATTTTAATGGCGTTCGAGACAGAATCAGACAATGAGCATATTATCAAAAGTGTTTCGATAAAATGGCTCTCCAGTAAGGTTAACCTTTCATCCTGCACTAAATCGGCCATCAACCCTCTCACACGCCAACGCTTCCTGCTGACAGAAGCCTTTTTCATTAAGCAAAATTTATTTTCCTCTTTCTCTCTCCCATCTTTTCAATTACACTGAAAGCAGTTTAAAAATGATTAATGATAGCCGGAATGGTTGGATGTAAACTGTTTTAAAATAAATGTTGACGGTAGGATGACAGTGCTGGGGCAATTGGGAGAGGGTTAAATGGAAAGGTTGAGGGATTGATAATTATTGGTTATCACGAGAGAGCCCAGGGGGAGGCTGGACAAACAGAGGACGGCTCAATTTGAATGATAACTCGGTACACTTTTCCTACCCACGCCTGTGTGTTTACATCCAATCCTCAGTAACTAGATCGCTTCAAGGCTATTTAAACTGTCAATAATATAAGCAAGCTGCCAAAACAAAAGCCCTACTATATAAATGGTCATTAAAAAAAATGTATATAATGCTTGTCGTATATATTCAATTTTATGCATACACTAAGAGGAACACATATGCTTGCACAAACAGATTATTATGGTGGTAGGATAACTTTAGACTAAGTTACATGGTTGGTCCCTTTTAGAATTAATTTAATATATTTAAGTTACTCTAAAAATAGGTTTAAAAAAATGCTTAAAAGAGGATAATCATTTTTACATAAATTTTATATTATTATTATCATCTTTCTTTTATTATACTTAAGCAACTTAAAAATCACAAAAAATTTTGAATAAATTAGAAAAAGAGCATTCGAAATAATGGACGAGCAATCTGGCCACGTTCACCGTGGCTGCTTAGTAAGTCAAATGGGCTCCCGGGGACGGCTCGTTCCTTTTAGAATAAATCTTTTATTGGCTAGTGAAATAATGAAGTCGGTTTTTTTAAGTCAGGGAAGATCTCACCTTTTGCATGAAAACAGCTAAAGTCAACGTGGCAATAAGAGATATTAGGCTATCGAGAACATGAGACTCCTAGATTTCTCATTTCCTCCTGCCCCAAAGTGCAAGTGGATATTCCCTCAATATCCCACTTATACCATCCTGATAGCTTCAACTAGATTTTTACTTCCTCTTTAATGTCTCATCTCCCTACCAAGTTTTCCTCGTTTTAATGCAAACAAATTTTTCCTATTTTTTCCCCGCGTTTTTCCTAATTTTCTCTTAGCTACTTTATAGTATGCTATAAGGAAAACAAATGCTGTTGGTTTTGACGGCACCCCCTAAATCATCTCATGGACACTCATCCCAGTATTTTTCTTTTTTTCCTTCACATATAAAACTTTTCCCTTTAGAACTCAGCCTTTTTCGTGGAAAAAATCCCTAATACATCTTCAGCGAATGAATACCGCCCTAAATCTATTCTTTCTATACTTACGAAACCTTCAGAAAAAAATAGTTCACAATCTCAAATGTCCTTTTTTCCAGATTATTCATAACTCCTCGATCCTTTCCAGTTTGGGTTTTTTATTGGCTTCTCTTAACAATCCGCTCTTCTAAAAATATTATTTGATATTCAAACTGTTATTGAACAAAGAAAATTCAGAATCCAGATCCTCTTTCTCTGAAGCTATAGATGTCATTCATTACTCCTGTTTACTGACAAAAGATAAATCTTGCTCCGATAATGGCTTTCTCTGGTAACACTTATTCTTGTTAGTTTGTTAATAGGTTGCTTCTATCTCAGAAGTCCCTCTTTCCCCACGAGGAAGTGGGATAGGAATCAGTGTTCCAAATGAATACAGCGTCCCTGTCATCCTTTTCTTGTATTTTAAAAGTACAGGACAGAATCAGCTATATAAGCTGTGACATTATTGTTATTCAAAGGGACTAAAGTAGCAGAATAAACTTAATTTATCTACTTCTTCTTTTATGTTCTATGGGTTACAGTGTATGGTAAAACTGAATAATGGTTCAAGGTTAACAAGGAAACTAGTAGTAGTAATAAGGAAAATGAAAAGCAGTACATAAAGGAAGACTTAGTTGCCTGATAAGGCACAAGATTCCATGTGAGGAAAACTGACAAGGAAGAGCTAGTTGAGAGTTACTTAAGGGGGATTGAGGACTAGGCTTAATCTCGAGAGCCCTACTTGGCTTAGTGCGATTCCCACGCACTGGTAAGGGCGGTCGAGCTGCGGCCGAGCTGCGGTCTGAAGCACAGGTGTATCTCCCAACATCCCTTGCTATATTAGCGGCTCAGAGACCCTTAATATTCAGTTAGTCCCGCACACACCCAGAATCTACCCTCAAATCTTCTACCCTCTGGAATTCGGCTTAGGTAGTAATTTCGAGACCGTCTTCTTCCACTGGAACTTATAGTTCATAGGAACACTTATAAAAACAGTTCTCTATTGTTTAGAGTTTACATAAACATATAGGACTATTATAGTTCGGATAGTATTCCAAATTTTATTAAATGTGAATTTATGAACTTTTTTTTAAAATGATTAAATCTTTATTTATTACATTCTGTCATTAACATCTTGTTATTTGATGACATAGGGAAATTACACTAGAAAAATAAATAAATTATAATAAAAAAATAACAATAAAATAAATAAATAATCATCACTGAGCAGGGAGAAGGGCCCTTTCAACCCTTTAGGAGTACTAAACAGTTTAGGCATTAAGACCCAGAAGGTCGCGAGGCCATCTCCGTTTTAGTCGCGGGGGAGGATTGTAAGGATTGGAGTCCAACGATAGTGATTGGGCATGTGGATTAGGATGAAATTGGAGTTTACTATGGAAGAGCTTGAAGCGGGTGGAGATGAGATCTTGGTCGAAAGGGATATTAAAGTCGTGATGAAGGGTAGAGTTGTGCACATAATATAGAGCGTTAGCAATTATTCTGAGCATTTTGGACTAAAGGGATTGTATTCTTTGGATATTAAAAGGCTTACCCCACTGTTATTCACATCCTGTACAAGAGTCCATGACGTTTGAATTTATGAACTGAAGTTATTTTNTTCTTTCAAGATTTTAGAAATGCATACACATACTTACAACATGCACACACAATTTAAAAAAAAAAAAATTAAATAAATAAAAATAAATACATAAAAAATAAAATTGCACTAATATGGTTGTTCAAGTCTGGTAACCAGCAAGTGTTACGTAAAGGTAAATTAGTTTACTTTAATATTGAAATGTATAGAATTGAGTGTTGGTATTTAACAATTTTTAGTGCAAGGGAACAGAATAAAATATCTACGAGACGAATATATCGTCTTATGCTCGGAGGAGCTGACATTGTCAAGTTGTTTAAATGACTCTCGTTGTCATTTGAACAGCTTGACATCGTCAAGAATAGGTCATATTTATGGTCATGTATTTCAGAGCGTGGTCCAAATATCGGATAAGGATTCTGAAGAATCATCTAATTGCAGAATCCCGACTGCTATGGGTAGCCTAATTTAACTGGAGTAGCCCGTTTACCTCCTAGTCTTAGTATCAGAATACTCACACTAGATCCCTGAGCTGTGAAGATGAATTCATGTATGATCTATTACAAAACCGCTCCGCTTCAATAACTGCTAACATTGGAATTTTCAATTTACAAAAAAAGAAACTTTTCATGAAATATTATTTGTTATCCAATATACTAGGTACATATCTTTGATTCAAAGCTTGGATCTGGAGCTATTCGGCTAGAACTAAAAAAATTCTAAGTTTAGGGCCAATAAACAACTACAGTTAAAGACACTCAACCCCTAGGAAGAATGGCCATTCCTAAAAGTATGACTCATATGTTAAATAATAAAGATATCTGATAAGGAACTAGATATAAGCCCTTCGCCACGAGCGGAGGTTATTCTGGTGTTAGCCGAGAGTCGGTCTAGTCGTAGGGTTAGAAGGCTGTCTTAGCCTTAGTTAGTTTTAAGTTAGTTTAAGTTAGTAATAGTTAGTCTGTTGTAAATTATAATATACTTTTGATTTGAGAAATAAAGTTTTTTTTCTAATCTCCGAGAACAAGAGATTTAACTGGCGCCCGAACAGCAGGACACTGGAAGCGACTTCTCACAGCCACTGCAGCACTTTAAAGAAGGATTCTCATGACGTACCGAAGAAATACACCAACAGGTATCGGAGCTTACTTCACAACTAACTTACTGCAGCTAAGCATTGTATCTTCGCTTGAGTCTTAACTCTTTATCCAGACTTCGAACTTCAATGTTGATCTCTTAATGTTCAAAGGTGAATTTTGAAAAAATTT
>KZ807826.1:119716-130457 GCA_000696205.2 Oncopeltus fasciatus
AGAGAGAGAGAGAGAGAGAGAGAGAGAGAGAGAGAGAGAGAGAGAGAGAGAGAGTGACTGAGTGAGTGAGAGTAATTAGATGAAATGGGATTATAGAAGCTAGATGAATTTTGTGACATTTCGTTAATTTTCTACCCACGTCACCAAGGTCTGACCAAGTGATAGGCTGTAAGTAATTCCGCCTGGTTTTATAAAAAACGCTCGCATTTCCGTAATTCTTTTGCAACTTTTTTCCTTAGATCTCTTAGATATAGAAAAATACAAGGACTATATCCACTCAATCAGTACAAAAGACAACTCTCTATGGACAGTATCTAAAAATATCCTAAAATTCCAACCAACCATTCCTTCTCAGAAATCTGAAGATGGGTCTTGTGCTCAGGGAGTGACCAGAAAAAGCAGAAGTGTTTGGAGCTAATCTCTGGTCCATATTTTCCCCAAAATCCTGACCATGATCGCGATCCTACTATTTCGATTCTGGAATCACTCGATGAACCCCTTGCAATGTCTCCACGCTCCAAAGCCTTTCTGTCATAAACCATTTTCCATTAAAAAATCACCAGATTCTGACCTTATCACGACAATAATCTTACGCAGACTTCCCCGTAAAACTCTCCTGTTCATTACCAAATTATATTAGCATCCTTAGCTAACCACACATTTCCCCACCTATTGGAAACACTCTATCATTATAGAGATCCCAAAACTGAACAAACCTCTACCAATTTCTAAAGGTCAGTAAGTTTGCTCCCCATCCTGCCAAAAATATTGGAAAAGCTCCTTTACGAAAAACTCCTCCTCCTCTAAAAATTATTCCTGACCACCAAATTGACTTCCGTTACTATTATTCCGCCACCCAGCAAGCTTTCCACATAAATAAAAGGTTTCTTTTAGGTTTTCGGTGGAGTCTGGCACCTAGCCTCTCCTTTAAACTTAAGAGCTTCCGACACTCGAACTATTACCTTGTCCTGAGGTCCTACCTCTCTCCAAGATCTTTTATATTCAATTCCATTTTTTTAAAATGTTTACATCCGATATTCCAAAAGATCCTCAAACTGTAGTAATCACTTTTGCCGACGACGCATCAATACTTTCCTTCTCCCCCGAATCGTATGGAAAATAAAGGTGAATGTCTCCAAAAGTAAATTCATTATCTTGACCTTGCAAAAGCAACTCTGTAAACCAGTTTATCTTAATACTATAATATTTAGAAGTTATAAAGTTTTTCGAATGACCAAATACTTAATCGAATTTTAAAAGGTTCATTTTGTTTCGTTCGAATAAATAGATCAAATACAGAATTGTTGAAAGGTCCTACGTGTTCATAAAGAGTTCTTTCCTTAGCTTCTCCCAATAAGGTATAATTTCATTTTTTCTTGTATATTTCATTCATTGTTTTAACCACTATTATTGAACACTCTGTTGTAATTCTCGCGTGGTATACAGTAAAATTAATATATAACAATTGTACTTAAAACTGGAACCATCAATAATTATTTATTATTTAGAAAGAATAAATGAGCAGAAATGTAAAATATGGTTGAGTTATTAATGAAAATCTGAAAATTGGCCAGATAATTCTGTGTCGAGTAATATGTTTAACAACTCTAAAAAATCAACAATGGTAGCATTAAAAGACCAGTTTAGCTAGAATATAAAAGAACAGTGAAACCTAATTGATATAATTAATGAGAGGGAATAGAATAAAAAAATCTATCTGCTTCAGCCAGGAATCGAACCTGGATCTCCTGCTATCCGGGCCGGTGCACTTACCAATAATGCTACCAGGACGCGCTAGATATCTCATTAAATTCCCTCTACACTAGCGAGAGCCTAATCAACGAGAAAGACGAGAAATTCGTCTTACACTCGAAGGAGCTGACATTGTCAAGCTATTTGTCGACTCTCGTCATTTACTTTATTTAATTTTTCTTTATAAATATTTTATTTGGTTGTGGTTTTTTATCCCACGTAAATTTTAAAAAATTAATGAGAGGGAATAGAATAAAATCTGTATACTCACTCACATACACACAGAAGTTATGAAACATAAATCTATGTATGCAATATTACTAAATTTTTGCAGTTCTAAAGGCAAGGTCAAACAAACTAATAGTTGTTTTTTTGTTAGAGGGGGTGGGGAGGAGCGGAAAATTCATTCACATAGAAAGTTTTGTTAACCTATTTTTTTTCTTTTGTAATCCAATCAGGAAGTCTGAATGTTCACGGGGAATTTGCTAAATCTAGTATTACCCCTGTACCTTTTAGCCTTTCAAGCTGGAGTAAATTGAGCGTGTAAATGGGAATCCATGTCGTGGTGGTGGGTTTACAATGAGGGTATCTGTGTCAGAGAGGGGCAGGGGACGGTAGCCAGGCTACCTGACAACCGCATTCAAGGCAGACCGGTGTTAGGACACACTTGACGTTGACAAATCTCACATGGAGCAGTGGTCAATAGGCCTCACTGACCAGCCATTTCCCTGCCCCCATCCTCAACCGATACCTTTAGATTTGTTTCCGCTTTCCCTTCGCCTCAATTGACACAGTTCATTGACAACAAGCTATCTCTTTATGACCTTCCTTCATTACTCCTTCACCTGTCAGACAGCAGATTTACACTTAGAGTTACAGTTTTCGGGCAATTAAAAATACACTGCTCATATCAGCCTATGTAAGATTGAATTATTATTGTGTATATATAAACCGATGTGATTTGTTATCGCGTATCGAAAATTAGATTTAAAAAAAAAAAAAAAGAAAGAAACTTGAAATAATCTATGTGAATGTTCGAGTTTAATAATCTGTTTTTTCTCGGTTAAAAAAAAAAAGAGAGAGAGAGAGAGAGAGAGAGAGAGAGAGAGAGAGAGAGAGTGACTGAGTGAGTGAGAGTAATTAGATGAAATGGGATTATAGAAGCTAGATGAATTTTGTGACATTTCGTTAATTTTCTACCCACGTCACCAAGGTCTGACCAAGTGATAGGCTGTAAGTAATTCCGCCTGGTTTTATAAAAAACGCTCGCATTTCCGTAATTCTTTTGCAACTTTTTTCCTTAGATCTCTTAGATATAGAAAAATACAAGGACTATATCCACTCAATCAGTACAAAAGACAACTCTCTATGGACAGTATCTAAAAATATCCTAAAATTCCAACCAACCATTCCTTCTCAGAAATCTGAAGATGGGTCTTGTGCTCAGGGAGTGACCAGAAAAAGCAGAAGTGTTTGGAGCTAATCTCTGGTCCATATTTTCCCCAAAATCCTGACCATGATCGCGATCCTACTATTTCGATTCTGGAATCACTCGATGAACCCCTTGCAATGTCTCCACGCTCCAAAGCCTTTCTGTCATAAACCATTTTCCATTAAAAAATCACCAGATTCTGACCTTATCACGACAATAATCTTACGCAGACTTCCCCGTAAAACTCTCCTGTTCATTACCAAATTATATTAGCATCCTTAGCTAACCACACATTTCCCCACCTATTGGAAACACTCTATCATTATAGAGATCCCAAAACTGAACAAACCTCTACCAATTTCTAAAGGTCAGTAAGTTTGCTCCCCATCCTGCCAAAAATATTGGAAAAGCTCCTTTACGAAAAACTCCTCCTCCTCTAAAAATTATTCCTGACCACCAAATTGACTTCCGTTACTATTATTCCGCCACCCAGCAAGCTTTCCACATAAATAAAAGGTTTCTTTTAGGTTTTCGGTGGAGTCTGGCACCTAGCCTCTCCTTTAAACTTAAGAGCTTCCGACACTCGAACTATTACCTTGTCCTGAGGTCCTACCTCTCTCCAAGATCTTTTATATTCAATTCCATTTTTTTAAAATGTTTACATCCGATATTCCAAAAGATCCTCAAACTGTAGTAATCACTTTTGCCGACGACGCATCAATACTTTCCTTCTCCCCCGAATCGTATGGAAAATAAAGGTGAATGTCTCCAAAAGTAAATTCATTATCTTGACCTTGCAAAAGCAACTCTGTAAACCAGTTTATCTTAATACTATAATATTTAGAAGTTATAAAGTTTTTCGAATGACCAAATACTTAATCGAATTTTAAAAGGTTCATTTTGTTTCGTTCGAATAAATAGATCAAATACAGAATTGTTGAAAGGTCCTACGTGTTCATAAAGAGTTCTTTCCTTAGCTTCTCCCAATAAGGTATAATTTCATTTTTTCTTGTATATTTCATTCATTGTTTTAACCACTATTATTGAACACTCTGTTGTAATTCTCGCGTGGTATACAGTAAAATTAATATATAACAATTGTACTTAAAACTGGAACCATCCAAATTCTTCGACAAGTGTGATGTATAAGATGAGCGTAGAGCTAACGGACAGATGTTTGTACACGGGGCTGAGGTAAGAAGTGGCAGCTATTATTTGGGATCTCTCAGAGAACTATTCTTTATGAGGGGAGGGGGAGGGGGGTGTTCGTCCGTCTTTCATGTATACGTCTCATTCATCTCATTCGCCCAACTGTGCCTCGCACACTGCACATAAACACAATCAGCCATAAACACCCGTATTATACTCTTCTAAGAATGGAATATCAACTTGTATTCAAGATTATTAAGAATCTTCTTTTATTAATATTGATAAACAATTAATATTACTTGATGACTCTTGTGAGACTATTTATTTGTGAACGCCTCTAAAATAGACAATATTGAATGTTCAATGCTATGTTTATGAACGCCTTAATCGTCAGATTTCATTCATATTGAGAAAAGTTATTACAAACTTCTTTAGCGTGAAAGCATTGATTGATTGATGTGACGAGAGAAAAGAAGATCTACCGAAGAATTTAGAATTATCACATTTTATTCTGAAGAGTAAAGTTTGAAAACTATACAACTTTAAGACTTGAACGTCCAGGAAACCTTTAATAAGTAATTACTCATAAGATGTTTTTGTCTTATTAGATGATTTTTGTTGGGGTTCGGTCAAGGTAGATCCAAAAAAATACAAATTAAAAAAAAAGTGTATTTTTAAAAAAAAATTATCTGTCGACGTTTCGGCTTACATTGTAAGCCATCTTCAGGGCTGTCAGTAATCTTCACATTGTCATGAGAATACAATAATAATTTACACAATTATAATATAGAATTGCCATAATGTAATGTGACATCAAAAGTATGAAAGATGTTTTGTCTGTATTTTTCAGTACAAACTATGTAATTTCTGAAGGAAACTGTAATTTCTCAACTCATTTTTTTAAAATTAGCATTATTGAATACGAGAACTACATTGATTAGTCATTTTTTGATGATTTAGTTGCAACATGTTTTTTAGTCATTTCCAGATATGATTCATATGCCATGTATCATTCATTAAATGTATTGTACTCAATAAAATAAAAATTAAGCGTTCTCAACAAAATTTCACTTTTATGTATGGTGCAGTGTGTTTGGCAATTTTGTGTGTGGGTTTGTACACATACAGTAAAGTCTGAGAATCAAGGCTCTCTAGATCTGTAGGCCGGTGTCTAAAGAGTAAAGAATGTTACTTATGGATAAGTAAAGATTCAAGCTGTGTTATCAGGTCAAATGAGTTTTTTATGTCATATGGGTTTTATTGGCTAAGAATCTGTAAGGAAGGAAGGAGGAATTTACTCAGTTTAGATGCGGGAGAGTTAATATTGGAGACGATGGGGCGGAGAGGATTTTCTGGTTTGTGGATTTTTGGAAGGCCGTAACACCTAACCCCAACAAAGAAATAACTTATAATAATATCTACGGTAAAAAAAAAACTCTCCACCTGATTGCTTTTCTTTGCTAAAGTATTTATTATGCGATGGTCGGTATCCGTGCAAACACTATTATTGCTTAATCACACTTTGGAAAAGTCATGACAAATGTGTTTTTCTCATAATAAATATATAATTTAATAAAAATCAAAATAGAAGTTAAAATGGTGCTTCATCATTGAGTTTTCTAAGTAAGTTTAAGGATGGAAAACTCCATACTCCAAGGGCTTCTTAACTCGACTAAGATTAAGGGCAATACGTCTTTTTAAGATTTTAAGCTTATTAAATAGGGCAATATCATTCACTAAATAAACAAGTTGTTAATTAATGTTAATTTATCTCATAAATTCATTGATTTCTCTTATAAAGACACTTCATAATAACGTAACGAAATGATATAAAAATTACAGGCTACCTCACCTATAAGACAGACCATCCTTACGGGTGAACTCATGCTGCCATTACCCCAAAACCTCAGCACAATTAGTCATTACTTTCTCACTTATTGGCCCTCTGACGTTTGCCGCCTTCCTGATATCCTAGACTTCTTCATTTCCAAAATCCGTGCTCCTCTTCATACCGCTTTTGGCTTGAATGAACTCCCTTCTGACCACAGTCCAGTTCTCCAAACGTTATCCTTGGCCCTATTTCAAAACAATTGCCTACCACTCTCATTAATGGTTCAGTCGATTGGACCTTTGCGCCGAAGTGATGGTTCCTGGGATTTTTCTGACGAAGACAAGGCCGAAATGTTCGCCCAGCACCACAAGCAAACATTTACTCCTCATTTAGATCCCTTACACCTTTCCAATTTCATAGAGACTGAGGACTCCTTGCCATTCAAGGCAGTAACATGTTCAGAGGTCAAGTGTATAATCTCTCATGCGCTTAAGCACAAATCACCTGGGTATAATATGATTTAATCACCGGTAAAATTCTCCTAATCTTCCCAAGAAAGCAATTATATTCCTGACCTTTATCTATAATTGCATATTCCGAACTTCACACTTCCCACTTCTCAGGACATTTTCTGATATAATACTATTTTCCAAATCGGGAAAACCACATCAAAACCCTTCATCCTACCGTTCTTTAAGTCTCCTCCATTGAACCCTTCAATATTCTCCCAAACCATCAGTTTGGCTTCCAGCGTAAGCATTATACTGTCCAACAAGTGTTCCCGTCGTAGACTACATTTACTCTTCCCTTGAGTGCAAACAGTACTGCCCAGGAGCATTTTTGGATGTTTCTTAAACATTTTATAGAGTTTGGCACAGTGGTCTTCTGTTTAGACTAAAATCCATATTCCCTAGTAATACTTACCTAATCCTTAAGACTTACTTATCCAACAGTTTCTTTAGGGTTCGGCAAGGATTAGATTACTCGGATTTCTCCCAAATGGAATCGGTAGTTCTTCAAGGTAGTGCGCATGTACTCATCCCATTCATCACACTTCTGACACCCTCTTTGCCTATTTGAAGACACTAGGCAATTCTTTCTTCCGACCCTAATCCTAAAACTGCTTCTTAAAACCTATCAGATCATCTCGAAAACATCCATCAATGGTACGTCAAATGAAGAATTAAAATCAATGAAGCGAAATGCGTTGAAGTTAATTTTCAATTGCGGAAGAAAAGCTAAAAAATTGTAAAATTTCACAATGTTCCTTTACCACTCTTATATTCCATTGGTTACCTGTGGTTTCATCATGATTCACGACTCAAATGGGGCGAACATACTAAAATGAAAAGACAAAAACTTAATTGACGACTAGTACTACTGCGCAGACTCAAAAATAGGAGTTCCAATCTTACAATAGAAGACAAACTGACGCTTTACAAGACTTTACTACGACCTCGTGGTGTAGAAATCCGGGGCGCCGCCAAGCCTTCCAATATCCAAAGAATCCAATCTTATAGTTAAAAGACCTCTTTTCTTTCCACTTCAGCCTTTTCCACAGTAAACTGCCATACCATCCTAATCCACTAGCACAGACCTTGTCTTCCAACTCCAACCCCTGATGGCCAAATGATCTCCTGGGGACATTGTGTGTGAACGTTATTGGTTACTTCTCTCCTCTTGCGATTATCATTTGTCCCTTAAGTCATGGCTTTCTGAGGTCAAGCACATCTGTCTAAAGGCAAAGCACCCGCCTATGACTTATACACCGGTCAAATACTTTATACCGAAATTTCAATTTTTATCATTGTTTAGCTCTACAATTGTGTCCTTCGAACTACCCGTTTTCCACTCATTAAAATGTTTTTTAAAAATCATTCCGTTTGCCAAATTTGTTGGTGCCACGTAGATAACCTGGTTAACTCTTGGGTTTTAACGCCTAAATTTACTAGGAGCTGGTTGAACCATTTCCTCCTTATTGTGATATTTTTTTCGTTGTGTTTGATTACTTTAATAATAATTGTTATATTTATATTGAATATATTTATTCATTTTACTACGTTAAAAAAATATAAAATATTTTTAACTTAATACATAAAAGTTTTAAATAAAAACAAAATTGTGTTTAGCGATTTACAATCCATTTTTTTAACATATAGTTAAAGTCACTTATTGGCTTATAGTTTAAATGAAGTCACTGACGGTTAAAGAAGAATATTAACTCTCGATTTTTGCAGTACAACCATTAATAGGCATCTTAAATTAATAGCTTAAAAGTCCCAGTTGATTTCCTTAAGACTTAAAAGGTATAATTTGTGCTAATTTAATTTAAAATAGAAAATTTATGAAGGCTAAATTGTTGGGTATATATTTTGCAAAAAGTATTGCATAATGGATATATTGAACATGAAGCATTGGCTTTTTCAATGAGATTTCTTCATTCAGCCCTGAAGAAGCCATCATAACATAATGAGTGAAATTACAAAGTCAATTTGTTATAGTGCCTTTTATATAACAGATTTTATTTTATTTTCGAAATTACTATTATCCACCGCATTCTTAAAATTGTCAATTTCCGTTTAAAAGTTTGTTGTAAAACAAACCCAACAGACAAGGCAATGCATGTGCTACATAGTTCTCAGACTTAATGAATAAGACTGAATTTTCCAAATCTCCAAATTCGACTTATATTGACAAAAAGTTGCACATGACTATAAGTAGTTAGGCTATAAAGTCCTTGATGGTTATGAATTAATAAATAATTAAACCAATGATTTAAATATAAGTAGTCTTGTAAATTTTGTAATCAATTATGTGTGCGTGTGTGTGTTTTATAGACATTATTTAACAACAATATTTAACATGACGAGATCAACATAATTCAGTTGTATATTTTTTGAATTAATGTCCAGAACGGCTTTCTGAACTACACACACATATTTCGGTTTCCGTAAACACTCTCTCTCGTCCAGGAATGTCTTGAAGGAAACATCCATCCCAATATTTATTTCATTATAAATTTCAGAAATATAATCTAAAGCTTATGTGAGACGTAAAAGCTTCATTAAAACAATTATACTATAATTTTACTCTCTGTGAAAATAATGTTTTATTTAGCCCTAACTACAAACTTCCTTCCCCTCTATATCACTGTGATCTATTTATAATAGTTTCGAAATATTCAGAATGAGTTTAAAATATCCAATTTTTTTTATTTATTATTATTAATAAATTACGATTATTTATCCTTGGAGCGGTTTCCAAGGACGATTCTGTTCCGATCGACCTCTTCACCCTGAGCAACTTGAAGTATCATAAAGAAACGTTTTAAAAACGTGGGGATGGGCCATTGTTGCTGGTCGAGAGAGGCGGTGGATGCATGACGCTTGCAACCGCCCCAAGTAAATACATCTCTCTTTTAAAGAGGATCGCGGAACCCAGCCACGCTTGTTGTTTTAATTTCAGTCTGTTACTCGTGTGTCTGAAGCGGGGGAGAGCGTCGCTCGGCCACGTGCCTCGGCAAATTACACCCCCGTCTCCCCCATAGCACTAATATATAATTAATTTGAGATCCTCCCCCTTGCTCTATGAGAACGTTGAGGGAGGAGGTTTCGGCCAGCGAGATAGCTAGTCGCACGTGACATCCGACCGACAACCAATATTGTCTCTCAAGCGGACATCCGTTTTCCAAAAGCTCGGGTAACCATTAGATTTTCTTCAATTGTCTTTTAGTAAAAATTACTACTATTTGTAACTTTTATTTTGATTGCATTATTAACACCAGGAACAGGCCTTTATCTTAGATTAAGTATTCGGTTGCAATGATATTCAACAGAACCTATGTTAAAAGATACAACCAAGTAATTATAATTTTATTAATTGAAAATGATCTTAACGCATATGTGTTTAATTTTCGCCAGTTTTTTTTTTAATCAGAGGAATGCAATCTGTCCGTGTGAGTAACAATCGTACAACTAAACAATACCATAATGTGCCTGAACAACTCGGTAATTGGATTTACATAAATAATTATAGGAAATTTATTCAACGACTTCAAAAATTTCGTTAAATTTCACGTATAAATTTATTTTTCAGAAAAAAGATTTTATTTGAATTTAAAAAAATAGATTCATCGTTCATACTTTTGACTTAACTTATATAGTATTTATGTACTAAGAGCTTTCAGGAAATAAATGTTTCATTTTTATAACTCAGCTCGCAAATATAAGGTTAGAAAATTTTTTGTTTTTCGTTTCTTTACACCAGCTAATGATAAACCTAAGCAATATTAATAATATAGACGTTATAAACTAATTTACCTATTGCATGATTATATATGATAATAAAAATTAACTTTTAAATATTTTTATTTGTGGTTTTATTTATCCCACGTAAATTATAATTAATTCATGAGAGGGAACAGAATAAAAAAATCTATCTGTCCTCGCCAGGAAACGAACCTGGATCTCTTGCTATCCGGGCCTCGCGTGCTGACCTTTACACCACAAGGACTAGCCAGTTATCTCATTCAATTCCCTCTTCACTAGCGAGAGCCTAACTTACGAGAAAGACGAGAA
>KZ807826.1:132645-144932 GCA_000696205.2 Oncopeltus fasciatus
CCCCCCCCAAAAAAAAGTAGTTCTCATTAGCTAGCTCGGTATAAACAATATAATCTATATAAATTAAATCTGCGAAGCTATAAATGTCTGTGTGGTAGTCCTCACAACCAAGCGAAGTAATACAAAAACACAGAACCACAAGATCGGGTTAGCAACCAACAATGTTGGGCTAAAATTTATTCCTCGGTAATATCTAAGGAGACCCCATAAACTAATCTTTTGTAGATCATTTTTAAAATAAGGGTGATTGATTTTTCTTATGATAACCCTTTAAAATGAGAATTTTAATCATATAAAACTAAGAGTATAACTGTAAAAAAACAAAACAAAAAAAAAAACAAACAACTATTAGTTAAATACCTAATTAATATCAGTGTTTATGTACGTAGAGAACTTAGAACTTATGAGTTTTCATATAGTTATGAAACTCTAGATAAAAATGTACATACAAAATATTTCAGAAATATTTCGGCATAGGAATTCAGGAAGCTCATGGCGCTGGGACATTTCCCTGAAGCTAAAAACAACGTAAATTAGAAATATTATAGTTATATAGCTTTTCTAATGTTTAATCCTTCTTTTCTTATATAAATTGAGAACTGTAGGTCACTAGCATATTTAAAAAAATAGTTTTAACGAGAATGGAGCCGTTTTCCTTGAGATAATTATACGATACATTTCAAGATATTGCTTCATATTGATCATATAAATCTGCAAATGATAAATTAAAAAAGATTGGTTTGAATACAAATTTTTTTGTATTTTACAAGTGTCTCCTTAAACTACCAGTTGTGTGCCTTCAAACGTGGACCCTTGTCTCATATAAAGTGGTTTTCCAGGCTATGAATTGGCATACCTTCTGTGTCTCATCTCATTAGCTCCTGCCTTATAAAAATTGTCTTTTTAACTCAAAATTCTCAGATGGCTCAATTGACTAGCTCTGCAATGTTCGATACCTTGTTACATGAGGCTCTTCAAGTTATGAATTCTCAGATGTTCTTTGCCTTCTCACATGAGCACACAAAAACTGGCTCCTCAAGCAATGAGTCCCTGCACAGTCTGTCAATCATCTTCTAACAGCAGAAATACTTCCACGAAGACGATATTTGTATGCTCCTAGGGAATATACTATTGAGTTTTTACTTAAGTACAATTTCCATCTATAAAACATTTAACAGATATATAATGTTATATTCTATTCCACTGTACATTGAATGTGCAATATAATAGTTATTAGTTAAATAGCCGCTGATGTGACCAAAAAGAAAAAGAAAAATTTTACAATGTTTGGGCCGAGGGAGGGTAATAGAAAATAAAAATAAAATTTGGGCAATAGATAGTTGTATCAAACAAGTTTTATAGGAATGAAAAGCATACGTCACATATATTTCCATTGAAAACAATAGGACGCACTGGTTTTACAGAATTACTTGTGGAATTCAAGGAAAACAAAGGAAAATGGGCGGGAAAAGATAATATTTTGATAAGAATTCCTCTGGAAGGTTTTATAGGAGGTTGTAGGAAAAGGGCTGAATCGATCGACAGAGCCCTGTCTGGAAGTGTCCTGTGTTCTCCGGTCGATAGCTCTTCCTCAGGGCAAACATTTCTCAACGCCGACTTCCACTCACAATCATACATTCAGACTATATTCAAAGGAGAACAGTCACTACTCCACTTTCATACTCTTCTTTTCAACTTTATCAAATATAATTAATGTAATAGATAGATACAACTCTTGAACAAGTCCTAGACTATGATTAGTCATATTAGAATATTGTTATCCTAACATTTTTAACTAAATATTGAAAGAAGAGCACTTTTGAATTTTACTTCTTATGAAGTATGATTTTTTTTAAATAAGAAAAATTTACCTAAAACATAGTATCTAAATAACTGCGTGGAGAGTAGTGCGGCGGCCATCTTTGTAGCGATAATTTTTAGTTTAGCTCTGTGAAAAATAAAATTTATTGAAGTTAACGATAAAAAAAAAGTGTACTCACAGTTTTATTGGGACGTTGCACTAGTGTAAAGAGTTTGCAGCTTTGTTTACCAACTGATTACAACACAATCAGTGAAAACCTGGGTGTCAGGCATCGTGCAGCGACTATCAGTCTAATCCGCTTAGTCAAATTATGTCTAACCTTCTGATCTATTCACAATAGCAAAATTTAAAAACAAATTAACTTAAGTTACTAAGGGAGGAGATTCCGTCATAGAAAAGAGATTGCAGCCATGAATACTTCGCTGAGTAAGATAGCTTTAGAGATGGAGATCTTCATGAAGATTTTAAGACTATTCTAGGACCAAGTAGAAAAAATGGAGAGAAAACTAAGTAAGCAAAGTAAAGCTTTAGATGGACAAGATACATTTTTACAAGAGGAGTACCAGAACAGGAGGAGGAAGACCCAGTGTGTGTAGTAAGGGAAGCCTCATCAAATGATGAGGCAAGACTCAATGTTGAAGATTATCACGTTAGATGTTCACGTAGGCTTCGACGGTCGTCAGATGTCTTTTCAGCCCTGAAGAAGCCATCACATGATGTGTGAAAGCTCGGCAAATAACAACAATTTGACACGGTCAAACCCGGAAGAAGAAACGGTAAATAGATTATCACGTTGACAATTGTTTTAGTATCGACGAGCTACGAGGTAAACGTCCAATTTTTATTAAATTTACCTCAATTTTAAACAGGAAGGAAGCTATCAGAAGCAGAGATAGATTGGGATTTCGAGTGTTTTCTGGCCGCAACAAAAAAGAGAGAGAGAGAGAGGACTAAGATGGATTTCAGCCATTTGTTATGAAGCTCTGTAATGAAGGGAGGATAGTGAGGTATAGGAATGGTAAACTGTTTGTGGACAGAAAGCTGCTACCTCATGAGGAGCTGGAAAATAGCTTGAAGGGAAGGTGTGAAGATGAGCCTGTAAATTCTGGGCCTATTTCTAAGCTGCAACCAGGCCTAGACCTGGAAGTACCGCCTCTCAAACCCCGCCTGAGTCGGTGACGGTGGTAATACAACGGTCGTTGTTCTTGCTTAGAACGTAGAAGTAAGAGGAACTTTATAGACTGTAAATTTTGTTACAAGATTTAATTTCTGTTCTTTTTGTTCAAAACATTTGAATGGAAAACGAATACTACGAGTATATAAATGGTTTTCTATTCGTTATTTTGTCAAAAGTAAATTTGTTTAACTTATCTCTTTTATTGAAGTCAATAGGATTTTTGTGTTCCAAGTATGATGGTAAACAATAATATATATTAAACAATCAATAAGAGGGAATAGAATAAAAAAATCTCTCTGTCCCAGCCAGGACTCGAACCTGGATCTCCTGCTCACCCTAGTGTGATGGGAATTTAATAAGTTATCTAGCTCGGCCTGGTTGTGTAATGGAAACATTCCGGCCCGGCAAGCAGGAGATCCAGGTTCGAGTCCTGGTAGGGACAGATAGATTTTGTAATTATATTCCCTCTCTTTATTTGTTTAAAATTTACGTGGGATAATAAACCACAACTAAATTAATATTTATAATAATATATGTTGTTCCAGAATATTTAAATTGCAATAAATTTCAAAAGGGCATAAAAAATTTGATGGAGGTATTATATAGATATAAATGTTGTTGTAAAAAAGCAAACAAAAGAGAGCTCGGTCATTGATTATACTTTTGTCCATTCAAGTATTCTAGAGTGGCTAGAAGTTTTTTAGTTCTTAGCGAAATTTTGGTCAGACCACGTGCCTATTACACTAACTTGGAAAAATTAGTCAAGGTTTCGGGCAGGATTAGAAAAATAAAATACTCCAAAATTGTTGGGTAGATATTTTATTATTCCTAACGTTTCGACTTAACTTGTCAGTCATCATCAGGGCGATAATGATGTATTGGGAGTTCACCAAGAGTGGATTAATGGTCACATCTTAGACTGCCTCTGAGATTTATCCATAAATCATTATCGCCCCTGATGATGATTAAAAAATTGAGTTGAAAAGTAGGCAATAATAAAATAATACCCAATAATTTTGAAGTATTTTATTTTTCAAATCCTGCCCGAAACCTTGGCTAATTTTATTGGTAACTTTAAGCACTTAATCCAAACCTAAAAGAGATTCAGAAGACAAATTTCATTGTTGCATTCATGTTAAATGTAGTGTACAAAATGAATATCATCTCTTCGTCTTATTACTCTCCACCTATCTTTTATACATGTTTTTATGGGAGTATTCCCCTTTGCATAATAAATGTAATTATTCTTTAGTAAGGAAGATTAGTCGTGAGTTAGAAGCAAGAATAAGGGAGGTTCTATGACCCATGAAATAAAATTGCTTTAGCCCTAAAGGTTAAAATTTTAAATTTTTCAACTCAATTAATTTTTTGTTTTTTTTAAATTTTAATCCAAAACTTCTATTTAAAAACAATCATTAAAAAAAAAAAAAAAAAAAAAAAAAAAAAAAAAAAAAAAAACAGCAGACGATTATGATCCATAACAAAATTAATTTAACGATTTAAACGAAGAGATGATATGCGTAAATTTTGTATACAACATTTAATATGTGTATTCAACAATGAAATTTATCTTCTAAATCTCTTTTATGTTTGGATTAAGTGCTTAAAGTCATTACCAATAAACATCAGAATATTGTATAAGTGAGATAATTTCTCAAGAACTCACTGTTACCATAAAGTCATTTTCAGAAGCTTTAAGTAATGTATGTAAGTAATTGATATTTACTAACTTGTTGTAACAGAAGGTAGAAGATAGTTGCAGTGACTTGATCAAGATAACTGTCACGAAAGCCATTATCAATAGATCATAGAAATAATGTGATAAAAGCAAAGCAATCATTAAAAAATCATAGAAATAAATTGAACTCGACAGTCTCATGAAAAAAAGAGCTTGTAAAAAAAAATTAATAATTATGGCAACGTTAATAATATAATTATAAGTGGAATAAAATCAGTAATTCTATATTTAAAATTAGAACTAAAATTTAACTTCAATGAAACTTAAAATTGACACACACACACACACACTTACAGTTGTGTTCATATATATGTATTTGACCGAACCCAAATTTTTCTTTCCTTTGTTGTCCTCCTGTGTAAAATTAATTAATTAAAAATTACCAATTGTGAGATAAATATCCTAACAAATGAATTATTTAGTTACATGTCTTGTTCAAGCTGGGGCTCGAAGTACATTTTACATGGCTGTAGAATAGGAGTGACATATTATGGAAGTAGTGCCATACTGGAAAATATAAGAATTGATGTAGAAGTGAAGTAAATTATCTTGGATGTTTCGTGCAAAGGAAATTAGCAAATATGTAAAGAAGCAACAGCAAACAACTACTCAACTCTAAGGCTAATTAATTAGTGATATTCTGTTTACTTAATTTATAACATTTTCCATGAAACTTCCTTGGAATATGTATAAATGAATCTTCCTCAGCTGAGATTAACAAGCAACGACCGCTTCAATTAGTAAATTACTTTCCCTTAATAACCAGTCCATGTTGAGAAATTAACTTCCGAGCTTGTCTTCAGCCAACAGGAACCCACTTCTCCACATTATTGCAAGTAATTTCCTAGGACCTCATCCAACTTGATATCCTTCATCCAGCTATATCTAATTAATTGAATAACTGGATATCAGCTGCCACAGTTTGCGGCAGAACATATTTTTCATGACTTGTTTTCATGAATTGTTGAATAAACGTAAAAAACTGTTTAAATATTTTATCATCATTTCACCAAATATATAGTAAATGGGCGTGGTTACGCCTCACAGCATATAATCATTTTTAGCGAACAATTACAGATGATGATTTATGTATACTACGATTTATGGTATGCTATGTACCACGTTGGCTGTTTTCACCGATTGTTAGGTATGTTCACTGGTGAAATTAGATGATATTATGCAAATTATGTTTATAGATTTATGAAGTGCTACACATGTTACGTCAAAAGTTATCAGAAGTTATGTTGAAATTGAGCGGCAGAGAGTCCAGGATTTTAATTGGTTTGCATCCTTATCTACCTTTGGTAGAGAAAACATATTCACTTGTATGGATAAGGGTTTCGAATGGGAAAAGCTAACTCCGACAGAGTGTGGAGGGAAGACACAAGTGTGCGCAGCGAAGGACAGATCTCAAGACAATAGCTGGAGTTTGTACAGCTGTCTACATGCACGGTTCTGCCATGACAGTTCATGAATAATCAGTTCGTTTGACGCCACCGACAGGTAGCCACCATTCGCACACCAGTAATATCTTCCATTGCACGGAATTTAATTCGCCGAGGGAGTCTACATTCCTTATTCCCTATTAACCCTTAAGAAAATATTTTATTTTAAGTGATAAATATGCCATACATTAGTTATAATTATAATATTTCTTCAATTGTTTTGGCCGTAGATGAGAGAGCATTTATTGGTACATTTTATTTATTTACATATTGACTTTCAAGCAAAGCAGTCGCTTGAGAAATGAAAGCTTACATGTAAAAAGGAGGCTTACAATAGAGTGGCATCTATAGATAGCTTCCCCATCTGTAACTATTAGTGGCTTGAATGGTTAATGGCTGGTCCATCCCTAAGATAACTGACATTAAGCTTCTTAATTTGTTTTCCATATTGAGATTGGAAAACGGCAATAATCATGAGATCATAAACAACTAGTAAAGATAGAATAATATTAATATAATTTAATAATTACTAAATAAAACTTTCTTCCAAAAATTAAAAGAGATTTTTCAAATAATATGAGGTTAGAGGTGAATATTAGCCGGATAATACAATTTGTCCATACAAGCCTCCATAGGCTGTTTCCATAAATAACTAGAAAGACTTGGTTTCAGCTGCCTGAAAAGCAGTCCATANCCCCCCCCAAGATTCATCTTTTAAAATAAATTCATTCATCTAAATAAAACATTCAATTTTTAAAATAAATCTCACGAATAAAAGATAAATATAAGATAAGTTCTTCAATTTTAATGTGATGTTTTCTTCTTTTTTTCATACTATTATTAGTTAGTTCTCAGTTAATGAAGAATCGTTTTAATTTTACACCATAATTACTTAATAAATTACTGACAAAGAATAATATTAGTTTCTTGTTGTTTTATACATGTTTAATTTATAACCGATTCTCACATGATTAAATAACTTCTTAATTTATTTGTAGCCATCAAATTTTGATTTATAAGCTACGAAAAATGCAAAGGGAGCCAGAAAAAAATCTGATTACCCCAGTCGGGAATCGAACTCGGGTCTCCTACTCATCAGGTAGGCCCGAAAGTAGAAGACCCTGGTTCGATTCCCGGCTGGGGTACTAAGATTTTTTTCTACCTTTACATGTCTTGTTGAAAATTTAAAACTAAATCTTAAGGTTTTATAATAATAAAGCTATTTATCTTATTTCCATTGAGGGAGTGCTATATATTATTTCGATGTACAATATATATGTACAGTTAAAAGAGAAATTTGCCTAAGGCGCCTTGGTACACATAGACGAAGTGAAGGTTTTGTGGTTGCGGTGTATTTTGGACAATAGAGAAGTCCTCACGAGGAATCAAGGGCTCATTTATTCCCTTTGCCCGAGGTAGTTGAATAGTTAATGGGGCTCGGGTTTGCGGGATCAAACGGTTCGCCCGACTTGCATAATGGAAGAGTGGACCACTTTTTCCACGTCTGCACCAAGCCAGTCACCAAATTCCAATCAATAATTCGCCAATCCCGCTTATCCTCGCTTTTCCTCCCTTCGCCCTTCACATGGAACGCTATAAAAATAAATGATTGTAATGCATAAGGAAAATTGCTGTTTGATACCACTAGAATATGCGAGGAACTATGTACCTAAGCGCTATTTTAATGTTGTAATAGGAACATATGACTGAAAACAGTTCCTGTATAAGGATTCTCAAACCAATTAACTAACTATTTATTGGAAATATAAATTTTAATCAAAATGATATAAACATAATACGGCAATTAATGATTTATGAACAACTCTCACTTTTTCAGTAGCCATAAATGATAATGATAATCTCAGAAGTAATCTCTTGAAACCCAAGGAAACAAATAAGCTACAATTTTTAATAGATTTTAATTACTATGAGGAAAGAATGATCAGAGATCCTGCCATGGGATTTGAATAAATAAAAAATAATTTGTAAAAAAAAAAAAAAAATTATTATTACAACGTTTTAGTCATGATTTAGTTTCTCTAAAGTAAGAGTGTATTTCTCACCATTACACCCATACCCTGAAGAAGGCCTGAATTTTAGGCCGAAACGATGGCGGAAATAAAAACTCTTTTCAATGGAGAATTTTTTTAGACCGTAGACATTATTATTAGATTTTTTTTTTTTTGGAGTTCGGTCAAGGTAGATCCAAAAAATACTAATTTAAAAAAATATGTATTTTTTGGATCCACCTTGACCGAACCCTAACAAAAAAAAATCTAATAAAAACTATTTTGTTAAATTTTTTTTTTAATTTATTAAAATCCCAAGACCGAATCCTTAACCAATATATTTACATGTATATATGTATGTATGTATATATTTAACCTCAATATGGCAAGTTGGAAGTAATTTCTCTTCAAGGTAATAGGAAAGGAACTAAGAAGAAGGGAAGTTTTTTTTTAGGTGCGCCGGGAAAGATCATGAGTTCCGTTCAGGTCTACATATAAATTTCCAATGCAATGCCATTGTCTTTTGTGTTTCTACTTTTTGGAGCACACTTTGCTACTCGGGATCAGTTAGGGTAAATTGTGTTCCGAATTTCGAAGATGGGGGTAAAACAGTGATCTTGTAAAGTAATTACATCCAAGAATTTCTTTGATAATTTTTGAAGGTTTTCCTACAATTTCTTTTGTTGTAATATACTTTTTGAGGTGTTGGAAGACCAAATCACTGACTAACCTTTCCTTATAAAATAAAATGTTTTATAAAGATGGATTATGAGAAAGTTATATAAATATATATATGTGTGTGTGTGTGTGTATATGAGTATGCCAGCGCATGTCAGCACATTCATATAAATACAAATGCATATATATGCACAAAGAAACATAAATATACACACGTTCATTTAATATATTTTGTATGTTATTATTTTTTTTGTTTTTTGAGCAGAAGTCATTTCCAAATATGTCATTTATAAACATTTTTCTTTTATTTAATTTAGAATTAGAGAAATCTATGTTAAGCGAGCTAATGCAAGATCCAGATCAATGAAGGTCGTTTAGACTGGCTTATGAGATCTGGGATTCACGTTTATCTGCCGACTTACTGCCTGAGGATGGTTTGGACACTTAATCATTTAGTGCTATCTTATTGGTCCTTATGCTCTCGCGAAAAGGTGGTTGGGCAGGTGACCTGTCTGTCATATATGTGACAAGAAGCCAAAGAAAACTGGAATAGGTCTCGCAGAAAGATTTGTGGATGTCCCGCTAAGGAGAGGTTACTGTATTCCAGGGATGTTAATTAACTTCATCCTAAGGTTAGGATTCGCCCTGATGTCCATTGCAGGAAACATTGTTCCTCCGACGTTTTTTTTCTTCTGGTCCCATTCAGGGTGTCAATCACGATGTCCTCTTTTCCAGGCTTTTTTTGTATTTCAGTCAAGAAACAGCTAATAAAATTCTACTGTATTTTTTTCCTAGAGGATACTAAATTGTTCTTTTGCTAAAAAATAAAGGAATAAATGAGGTGTTTACGGTCGGAAAATTACAAAATGAAGTCCCTCTACTATATTTAATTTATTTGAAGACATGATTGACTCGCATGTAACTCTCTATCATAGGTAGAATATTTCCTTTCCGCTTATTTAGCGCATTAGAAAAATATCCCAGACCCCCGCGAAATTCCTTCCATTGGAGAAGTCCATTAGTAACTCTGTCTGATACACATGCGTTAACTGACGGGTTCCCTTTTTCTGCTTGAACAGGAACGTTGATAAACTTGCAAGAGTCGTAACTATCTCATTAAGTTCCGAGTTAAGCTTAGTAACTCTGTTTTGTAGGTGCACCGCCGGAATTCCACAATGAAAATTTGTTACAGAAAACTCCAAGACGTTGATCACTTGGGTTCATTGTGTAGTCAATACCGAATGGCTAGATGTCGGAATAGATATAATAGATCAAATGATCAATCCTCTAATTAATCAATTGGTAAGTCCTCTACAAATTTATGAATTAGAAACAACATTTCATTTTCACTTTTGTTTCACACCTCTCCGTTAATCGTAGTAGAAGGTTGTCATCGCTGCTGATAGCAAGGGAAAGAGATGTCTAAAGAGAGTATAAATGAGAAAAAAACAACAGAATACTTTAGAATTTTAGTTGGGGTTCGGTCAAGGTAGACACAAAAATAAAATACAAATTAAAAAAAAGTGTATTTTTTAAAAGATTATCTGCCAACGTTTCGGCTTACATTTTAAGCCACCTTGGCTTCATTCTAAGCTGACACGTCGGCAGATAATCTTTAAAAAAAGACACTTATTTTTAATTTGTATTTTTTTTTTGGATCTACCTTGACCGAACCCCAACTAAAATCATCTAATAATAATATCTACGGTCAAAAACTCTCCATTTGAGTATTCATTATTGTTTGCTCGAGGAAAAATATATTAAAAATATTAAGCTTGCGAAAAACTAATATTATTTTCTTAAATATCTTTATTACAATCTGCACAAATATCCGTTAAAAGAAGATTTATTGAAATAGATAAGGTAATTACTCATTTATTTAATTTAGTTATTTAATCTCCACTACACTACGCGAGGATATGAGCAGTGCCCAAACTCCATAAATTACTTCTTTCGTGTATTTAGATAAGCTTAGGGGCTCCAGGATTGTTTGAAAATTAATTAATATTATTACTGTCATGTAGAGGGATGTTTTTTTTCAATAAGAGACCCTCGATTGCGTAAGTAGCGTAGTACTGTATGTGGCTAATAGTTTGGAAATGAATATTTAAGGGGATGTGCAGAGCGCTGGGAATGTGTTCCGCTCCAGTGGACTGGGGTCAGGTATCACGGAATCTCTGTAATTGCTCTTCAAGGGGGTAGCATCAGCATTCTCACCACGTATCTGAGGTCTAATTCTGACGTCACAAAGGATCTATGATCCACAACACGCAAAAGAGTCTATCAGGATGGCATAGATAGATTAAAGCAAATTTCCTTCTTGTAATATATTTAACAGTTGAACCTAATTTTTATCCTTGGGCCCGCCAAATATCCATGGGTTCTTCGAATAGCGATTATTTACTCATAGATTATCTTTTTCCATGCACATGAAGTAACTATAAAAGTTAACTAGTTGAGAACTTGTTGGTGTTCGGTCTAGGTTGATCCAAAAATATAAAATTTTTAAAAAGTGTATTTTTTATTATCTGCCGACGACATGGTTTACAATTAAAGCCATCTTCAGGGCTTTCAAGAAAAGACGTGTTGTCACCTGAATCAAATTTTTATGACTCAGTCATGAACTTCAATCCTGAACATTTGATCCATGTAACAATCCTCTTTCGCTTTCACGAGAGCCCTAATGATGGCTTACTATATAAGCCGAAAGATCGGTAGGTAATAAAAAACACTTTTTTTTTAAATTGTATTTTTTTTGGATCAACTTAAACTGAACCCCAACAAATTCTCCACTAATAAACTCTATGATCAAAAACTGTAAAAGATAATAAAATAAAAAATTCTATTTGGAATTAGAAGTTGAATGAGAGAACTCAAATTTATATGTATAAAATAATTTGTATTATGAATGTTAGGCAAAAATACAATATACTATGATATAATAATATCATCAATCTACTTGCTATTTAGATACATTGCGATAAATTACTGCTATAGAGCACAAATTTCCTAGCCTCTATTTCGTTATTTAATGAAATTTAATAACCTGTTTCACCAATGACTTATTAGTATTTTTAATTAGTGAATTATTCATATTTTTTTTTTTCATGAAAACAATCTCAATTGTGAGGTCCTTTAAAATTCGCTAAAATTAGAAAGGATTTTTTTTTTTTAATTCTAACGGAGAAGGTAGGCCATTTTTGAAGCAATGTGATAAATTGGAAATCTGAAATTGGTTTCATGAAAATTGAGGAGAAGAATTCCTAACGATGTTTGTGCTCGTAGCACGGTATTAGAGGAAGATAAATCATCACTAAAAAGCCTGGATATGTTTTCCAGATTCCAATATATGAATAAAAATAAAAATAAATTTCTATAAGACACAGAAATGCCACATATATGTGACAAGAAGCCAAAG
>KZ807826.1:180485-196809 GCA_000696205.2 Oncopeltus fasciatus
ATATGTATAATATATACAGGATATTAGATCTGTGAATATGTTTATATATTAAATATTTTAGTCAAAATATATTTACAATAAAGGCAAAAAAAAAAAATATTAAAATAAAACAAAAATACATAGTTTGGTTTTGTCGTGATCTGAAACTCAATTTATGACCATTCATAAAATTTTCTTATATACTGCAGACTAGGGTTCTTTTTCTTGATGAATTTCTCTGTCCCATAAATTACCTATTAATATGCAATTTAATCAAGACATCTGCCCAATAAGTTAAATTTATATTTAATTTGATTAATCAATAAATTACACAAACATAAATTCTCAGCTTACAAGGAATCTACTATGTATACGTGATGTCAATTCATCCAGATGTATTTGATGGGGAGAAGGGGAAGGGATGCACTGTGTACAGTCAAACATCGTTATTGACGATAAATATTGGGCGTATTGTGGGCTCCTTTAACTATGAAAAGATAATATTTTTGAAGTCAATATATGTATGGTACTTATCTTATTTATTTGTTTGCATTTAGGCTGGTAAAATATTTATTTTACTTTTGCTAACATTTTTGATTTACAAGGTTTGTTAACCTTTCACTGCGATATTCTTCCTGAACAGCAAGATATAAATACGAGTCGATATATTTTGTGATTTATTTTATTATTTTTTATTTGTTAAAAGCTGCAAAAACTAATAAATAAATAAAAAATAAATCTTGTTTAACTCTACTAGTGAAGAATAAGAAATGCTGATTTCTCACATTTTGCTTTGAATACGATTTTTCTTGTAATACTCTTTTCAAGCCAAATTATTCTTCAAACACCCTTATGTTTGCGTTTATTGTATAAGTCACGATGGGTCCACTTGATCAATTTATCTCTCTCATTACTTCTTTTTTAAATGAATATGGTTGAAAATAACTTTCACATTAGAAAATATATCCGTGCAAAGTACACCAATATTCAAGAAGTATACACACATTAATCCTATGAGTTAAAATAAAAATCTTTAAATTCTATTTATTTCAACCCGTGAAAATATATTAAAATATTATAAAATTATATTTTTTTCTGAAATGTAATTAAAAAATTTTTATTTTGGTTAACGCAATAATCCGTGTACTATATAGTTGTAGTCCAGTAACATGAAATTGATTTTAATAAAAGGATTTATAACGAATATTTATACTGGCTTTTATGGTACCTAGAGAGAAGAATTTATACCTAACAATTTACCAATACCTATACCTTAATATACCTAACAATTTACCTTATTATGCATGATAATAATTATACATAACAATATACCTAACTATACTACTTAAGTTACACCTATATCTAACAATATACATACTCCTAGCAATGTATACCTATACCTAACAATACTTAACTATTCTTATACCCAACAATATCTAGCAATAATTACAATACGAAAAACCTTTCTCGGATACAGTTGGGAAGCATAAAAATTATTTAAAGAAAGTTTAGACCATGGCGGGGCTCGTACCCGCGTTTTCTGATCACTAACCAGACGTCTGCTGACATCTGAACTACTTGATCCACAATCCCGCCGCATTGAACACTTTTACCAAGAGGTTTCCTAGCCTCCCAGATGTTCCAACTCGCCTGAACTAATCGCCTTCTAGTCAGTAAAAGATAAGCTTCTTTAAACATTAATATTAGGACCGTCCGGAGCTCCCACTTACGGAGAATCAGAAAAACAAAATACTCCAAAATTGTTGGGTAATTATTTTATTATTACCAACTTTTCGACTTACCTTGTAAGTCATCATCAGGGCGATAGTGATGTCTGGAGAGATCTCCGAGGGAGGTTCATAAGCCTCCCTCAGAGATCTCTTAAGCATTGCATTTAGGGAGCACTTTACTAATGTACAGCCAGGCATCTGATCCAGCATAATATGTCCTTTAGAACTAAAGTTAACCAAATTTATATATAGTGGGTTACCAGATGGCCTCAGTAGTCTCAAGAACAACATTAGAGTTGGCTGAGGCTTGAGAGGTTCGACTCCAGCCATTTTGAACAGTTTACCGAAATTAATACGCAGGACCTTCATCAGTGCTATAATGACATCAAAATAAGTATAAATTATGCAAACCGCTGTTACTTTGGGCTGAGGTAACATTTAGAAAGCAAGGTTATGGAAAAAAAAAGACAAGAAAAAATAATAAAAATAATGCTATACAATTTGTACATAGATAGAGGGAAGAGAAAGATTTGCCAAGTTATTGTTTGTTTAAAATGTAAGTTATTAGTAAGTTGAATTTATAGTTTTAGTGTGTTAGCGTAAATTTGTGTTTTTTTTTTTAATGTTGTCAAGGTAAGTATTGAGTTGGAGAATGGAAGAGATCCGGCCAATACTTTTATCAGGGATCGGGCTAAAGGCAGTATTCAAGATTTTATAGAAAGGTTGGGAGGAGAGAGAATGTAGGAGTCGATCTGAGAAAGTAGGTTTTGTATACTTACCGGTAAGAATGTCTTCTTGAGTTTATATTGTAACTTTCCGACGAGGATGTCAAGAGTTCAATCCTTGAGGGTCTGGGATATTTTTCTGGATTTAGAATAAAGAGAAGTTTATCAACGAACGGATAAACCAAAAATCATGCATCAACAAACAACGTAAAAATGTAAAAAAAAATNTTTCAGATTCAAAAGTAAACTTGCTTCTCATGATTTTACTTTGGAATTTGATGATTCAGCATGAACTTATACAACGTGCATATATAAATTATTTGGTTTCCCAGGCCATTTTTTCAGTTTCAATGTAAGAAATAATAAGAAAAGAGGTTCTCTTCCTCAAATTGACACCCGCTATCTTGTCTCAACCACTTAAGTTAAGCATTTCCTGTGCATTTTAATTTCTTCTGATTAGCTGGATGAAAGCTAAAACGCTAAATGATTGGGTTTTGGATTGTTTATTCAGCCTCCAAAATATTTGCAGGTAACTAATCTTAATCCTATTTGGTGTCGTAATTTTTTTTAAATTTTTATTTCATATTTTTTTATTTGTTGATGTATTTTAGCATCTTGAAATTCCTCCATCTTTTACTTCACAGTCTTCAATTACGTTGAACTTTTCACTGAGTTTCTGTGTCGGTAATGTTTAATAATATGCGTTTATGAGTTAGGGCGTTTCACATCCAAATTAATATTCAAATAATTATGAAAAAATACAGTTTCAATTTTAAAGGAGCATTATTTCTAAAACCGAAAAGCCGATTATTTGAAGATAACACTATATTCTGAAATTAGGTTTAAAAAAAAAAAATTAAACAGACATAAAAATGAAGTATTTCATAAATCAAAGAATGAAATTTCACTCAATCAACTGCTGTAACAAGTTACTTGCATGTTAACATATGTTTATGTAGCATGTTACCGACCAACTGGTAAGCAAGTGCCAGTGCCCTGAAGTTGGCTTTCCACTTGGTTCCTGCGTTCCATGTCGGCCAACACCTGAGTTTACCCTGCCCTCGGAGGAGGGTAAATAGCGTGACTCCAGCAATAACTAAAGCTAAATGGGATAATTAAGCGGAGTCGCGTGTGAGCCTGTTGAGTATCAAGTAGCGAAGGATCAGTCCCGCTGTGATATGTCACGCAGGGAACAGCTGTGCTCCAAGTCCAGTACCATATGCCCCTCAGATAGTATCGTTTGACCCCCAGACTTGGCAGGGCAACTTGTGTCTGAATCATTTAGCCCTACCTTGGCCGACCTATATGCTCACCTCAGCCTTCCCGCCAAACTCATTTATCCCTGACTCCTACCGTAACAAAATAAATTATCTAACAGCTTATTTAGAACTTACCTTCAAAAACAATTATTGCAAAACTGTACCAGGAAGGGGGAAATTTTATTAAAATTATTGATGAATAACACCAAGTGAGATCCTATAATGGCTTCCATTCGTATATATCGAGCATTGAGTCTAACGGAATATGGAAAAGCTTCAAAGCCCTTATCATCCTCAGTGTTTATTGTCAAAATCCATTTTGAAATGTGAGATTTGAACTGAATTAAGTATTATTTTTGAGTTTTTATGTGTACTTGAAATTGATTACACATAAATGACGAAATTTCTAATAAATATGCTAACGATCCATATTAGTTAGTTGGTCATAACCAACCCTACTCTTCGTCACGACCTTAATATCCCTTTCTTCTAAGATCTAATCTCCACCCGCTTCAAGCTCATCCATAGTAGACTCCAATTTTATCCTAATCCATATGGCCAATCCCTGTCGTCGGACTCCAATCCTTACAATCCTCCCCGGCGACTGAAACGGAGACGGCCTCGCGACTTCCTGGGCCTTAATGCTTATTAAGCATTAATTAATGCTAAAATTTTTTAAGAATGGTATCGATGGGCCCCTTTTCCCAGCACAGGGATGTTCATTTATTTATTTTATTGTTATTTTCAATTTTTTATTTTAATTTCTCTATGTCATCAAATTACAAGATGTTAATAACAGAATGTAATTAATAAAGATTTATTAATTTAAAAAAAAAATTCACTGGCTGAAATTATTCAGCAGTGTGTGTGTGTGTGTGTGTGTGTGTGTGTGTACGCGCGTGTGCGTGTGCGAGTGTGTGTGTGTGTGTGTGTGTGTGTGTGTGTGTGTGTGTGTGTGTGTGTGTGTGTGTGTGTGTGTGTGTGTGTGTGTGTGTGTGTGTGTGTGTGTGTGTGTGTGTGTGTGTGTGTGTGTGTGTGTGTGTGTGTGTGTGTGTGTGTGTGTGTGTNAAAAAATCTTCGGCCTTTAGTCATAGTTTAAAAGCTTTAGACTGACATTATTTATTTATGTATTTGCTGGTTTTAAATTAATTAAAGATTTTTAAATTGTTTAATTTTTTATTTGACATATTTTAAAATTGCTGGCCCTGAGGAAATAAATTAATATTTCTATAACATAAGAAAAATTAGTTAGTTAAAAAAATTAAAAAAAAATTAAAAAAATTAGTTCGGCTCGGATAGCAAGACATCCAGATTCGAGTCCTGGCTGGGACAGTTAGATTTATCATTCTGTTCTCTTGCACTAAAAATTTTTATTGAAATTTACTTTCACACGAAATATTAATTTTTTCAAGAATTCACTTGTGATTTTCTTTCTATACAAGAAATACTTATGTAAAATCTCATGTAGTCGTGAATACTACAGGTCTATGAAAGAGATGTAGTTGAAATATTAAATCAACGTGTTATGCATTGCTATTTTGTTAAAAATTATATGTATTATGAGTTGTTATTTGATTTTAAGTTAATAGAAAAATAAATTAATTTCAAAAATAATTAGATTAAAAAGAAAGAACAATATGTTAGTAATAATCATTATTAACTATTTAAGTATTTGTCGCTGGGTTAATTTTGTGTCTTTTAGCAATTTCTTTTAATTATGAGCAACTCTAAAATTTGTAATATGAATTGCGTTATTCATTGTTTTTTTCTGACGATATAATTGTCTTCTAAATCAGTAATGAATTTTTCTTTCAATTAAAAAAAAAATTTTATATCATAGACCATATTCAACAACTTTTTAGCAACTCCTTCAACTAAATAATAAACTATAAAAATCACGGTTATATAACAATAAAATTTACTCTCAAGAAAATCAAACTATCTACAATCCAACTACGTGGCTGAAGCCAATATTATTTTAGTTTATTCAATAATCGGAATCGTTTATAATAAGCTTTAACGTAGTTATTATGTGATTAATAAAAATTTAATTAATTAAATTACTTAAGAATTAAAAATAGACCAAAATGAACGTAGCTAAATACAATTTTTATGACATGAATCAATTATTGAAACGGAAGAGCTTTTGAATACAAATTTGAAGAATAAAGAATTACTGAAGGCATATTAATTATAGTGTTTTTTTTATGATGAGCATTGGAAAGATAATATAAGATTTAAAGTGCTATAAAATGCTGTACCATTAAAATATGAAATTGATGACGGATATAGTAGTTTGTTCAAATATATTCATAGGTTTACACTATGAAGGGGTATTCCGTATAAAACTTAACTGAGTTATACCATAAAAAATTGATTAAACACACACACACAATATGTGTCCTTATATTTAGGTTTTGACTTGTTTATTAAGAAAATAAATTCTGGATTTTTTTTTCCTGAGTGTGGAATATTTGTCTTTGTTCCCTGAGCAGATTCCTTCGGAGACCACACCTGCGGGTCCCCCTACGTGACTTTTCTAACATTTCCACAGAGATACCACCCACAAACTCCTATTCCTTTTACACTGATCTCTTTTATCTTTTCTATACTCAAAATAAGGTTTCAGGCAAACAGTAGTTGGCATGAAAAAATTTACAGGTCATTCGAAACCTCTCCAACTTAAAGCTTTTGTTATTTTTCACCTATCACTGAGATTTAGACAAAAAAATTGTTGTCCTTACTTTGAGTTCCCTATATTTATTTATATACTTATTATTCATTAATCTACAGGTAGCCACCCAATTCTAAATACCCATTTCACTGTTCCTTTTGGGTAAGCCGACGTCCCTTTAAAGTATTTTTAAGGTCTCTTTATTGTTTTAAGAGTTTGTAATGTTTCTTCATAAATACTTTTGGAACGCCAATTTCTCGCTAAATACGAATGAAACAGCATCCTGGTAATCAATAACTTTTTGATAGTTGAATTATTCTAATTCAGTATTGTGAATGTGATCGTGGACAAAATCAGATAGAGGTAATTCTATTTAATGTATCACAGTGAGAAGATTCTTCAGTAATTGAAAATTAATTTGGGCACCTTAGAATTCACTTAATTTGGTTATTCATTCAATGCATCACTGCTGACTTGCGTAAGGATTGTTTTTAAGGTAAAAAAAACTGTTATAGGATCAGGATGGGGAGAGAAGATAGCTTATTCACCAGAAAACAGTGCCAGGAAGATATTTAGATGAGTGGGGATATCTGCAGTAAAAATTATGAGAGATGAAAAGGATTGGTCCAAGAACACTACCCTGTGGAACGCACAATTTTATAGGGCAGTGATTGGAGTATTCTGATTATTGTCAAGCTCTAAAGAAATATTGGAAAGGTAAGACATAAGAAATAGGCATATGGTACAAGAGAATGTGGATTGGAATTTGCACAATAAACCATTACATTCTAATCATTCAAATAATATTTTTTTGTTTAAGAAAGCACCAAGACAGTATTCTTTGCGCACAAGGGAAGAGTAGATGAAATCAACAACACTAAGCACCAGTTGGACAGTAAAATGTTGGGATCGGAACCCAAAGTGATGATAATGAAGGACATTTAAGGAATTTATGTTAGACATCATTCCTTTAAGAAAAACTTTCTCGAAGACCTAGGACAGTAAAGGAAGAAGACAGATCGTGCGATTGGTTATTAACGATGTGTAGGTTTATCAGGTTTTGGTAACAGAGTGACTTCGGAAAATTTTCAGGGGAAAGTAAAATTGTACAGGTAGGTTATGTTAAATAACACAATTTCATTTTTGGATAGGTTTCGCTGTATCAGCTCGATGATTAAGTCACAGCTGAGTACTTTGCGCTTAAGCAGATGTTAAATTATATAATTATATACTCGCTCTGAGAAGAGGTTACAGCCTAATAGGCATGATAGGATATTGTCTTTTTTGTTGTATATATATATTTTTTTTTTCAACACTCAAGTTATCAACTCCAGTTAAATTTGATCTTGTCTTTGTTAGAAGAGGCGCAGGAACCATCTTCTTGACGCAAAGCGCAGAAGATTCATAGTTATTTCCAAAATAGTTGTTTTCCGTATTTCACATAATATTTCCACCGGAAAGAAAACGAGAACCTAATTATTTAAAGTTCTTTTGAACTTGATTGATTTTATGGCATTATTTGAAGGCAATGACCAAGAGTAATGCTCAGCAGGAAAGCTAACTAGGGAAGTTCAAGTATGCATAGGCACGGAGGCGAACTAAAGAGCGTCTACAGGAGACACATATATTATATATTATATATATATATATATATATATNATATATATAAACCCAAGAGTTCTTCAGGAAAATGGGAAAGCTAAATGAATTTGTTATATAGGCAATCTTTCCCCTTAAATATACAAATGAAGTATCAACATAAACTGAGAGAAAACCTCGAAGTTATTAAAAATAAAATAGAATTGTGTGATGGAACAATTGCCTTGGAAAATATTATTGTGTTAATTAAATTGTTAGATATATATCCAAGGAAAATGTTACAAATTAAGAATAATTTAGCTAGAAAGGATTTCGCGCCATGCCAGGAACATATTTAGCGAGCGATTAATTAGTAAAGCAGAAAATAATGCAATAAACGTATGCAATAAATAAAGTAATAATTTTTCGTAAAAGAATAATAGATTATTAATGAGTTTTTCGTACTGGTCTAAGGTTCTGAGCCTTGCCAATCTGTTGTCTAGCGATTTGGTGGTTCGCTAGCGTGCTTTATCAATGTAATATTGTGTTTATGAAAGCTGCCATTCTGAAAGTTGGCATCTTCAGCGGTGAAAGGAATGCAAACCTGCCTTTTATAGAGAAAAGTTCTTGTCGTTCCAGCTCTATGTTTCTATTGAGAGCCGCCGCCTAAGCTCCTTCAAAGCTACAAGAAAACCAGCTTGCTTTTGTTTATTTTGAACTTTTCAACAATACAACTGGTTTGGATTGTCTTACGCTGTTTAGTTGATCTAGAATACGTAATCATTATTTACTCACCACATCTAGGAAAAACAGGACAAAGGCCTTTCTAAATCAGTGTAGCTATCATATTCAAACACAGCTACAGATTCTAGAATTTCTTGTCATGAGAAGAAGCATTTAATAACGATTAAATTATAAAAACATAAAATGTTAATAAAATAATTTTGGCATTGTCAATTATAAAACAGAATTATCTCGCTTGCATATAATAATGCATTAACATATAATAATTATCAGTCCTTAATTCATGTCAGTAAATAATTATAATACTAGTGAAATATATTAACCTTCCAAAAAAAAAATTGTATTTCTTAAATAAAATTGTTTCTGTATTTACATCTCGTCAAAGCTTTAATAACCATTGATGAGGTGATCAGTCTAGACTAAACATCTATGGCACTGTACAGGAATTTTATTTTCAATTTAAGCTTGCTCAGTTCAACTAGAATTTTCATTACCAGTATGTCTGACGGAAGCTTTGAGAAATTTTAGTGCGTTGCCTTTTATAAATATATACACACACTAATTTAATAACTCTAATAGCTTAAATTTTGCTAACCTTCCCATTTTCTGGTCGATCATAAATTCTTAAGAATTAAAAAAACATATAGATATTGATTTCAATAGTAAATAGTATATGTAGAGCTTTGTTGAGTAGCATTTTTTGTATACATATACCTTTATGTTCACTTTAATATTTATTGAACTTAATTTTGAAAATTTCACTAAAATATAAATTTCTTAATTTATAGTTTTCTGCTATAAAACTTTTTATAGTAGAAAACTCTTATAGAACTGTTTGTTACAGAATCTAAGGTAATTCATTCTTAACAATGCATTCAGACAAACCATGAAGAGGAACTCTAGTTGCTTTTACAACTAAAAATATTTACTTGCTTTTTTTTGCCTTTTTCAGATTCAAAAGTAAACTTGCTTCTCATGATTTTACTTTGGAATTTGATGATTCAGCATGAACTTATACAACGTGCTTTCCCTATTTATCAATGTTATCTTGCAAAATATAACTGGCAAATATGCTTTTTTTTTTCTTTTTTTCTTTTTTTTAGCTTAAGGCTAGTATATTAAATATTTCTTCTATTGAAGATTATCTTATTTAAATATTTATTAATTTTTGCAATTAGATATATATTTATTTATCTCTTTCTTACTTATAAACGTAAATCAGTATTAGACATCACACAACTACTTAGTGTATTAAAGTAATATTGTAATAATAACATATTNAATATTTATATATACATTTTGTTTTGATTATAGTACAGTACTACTGTGTTTTTTTCGTTTATTATTTATTTTTAAGATTTGATACAATATTTTTTAAATGAGAAATTAATATTTTATTTAGAGGAAAAATTGTAAACCGTCATGTTTTATGAAGAGAGGATTGTCAGGAATTCAGCCTTGTTAGTTGAAGAATTAAAAACTATATTGTAACCAAATTAGTTTTTATTTTAGCCAACGTTTCGGCTTGAATTTCAGGCCTTCAGGGCAAATAGGGTGATGGGGAGAGAGAGACTCGTGTGATGTAGTCATGATGTAGACACTCCTAAGCACGAGTCTCTGTCTCCCCTATTGGCCATGATGAAGGCCTGAAGTCCAAGACCTTATCTCCACCCGCTTCAAGCTCTTCCATAGTAAACTCAAATTTTATCCTAATCCATCTGGCCAATCCCTGTCATCGGACTCCAATCCTTATAATCCTCCCCGGCGACTGAAACGTAGATGGCCCCGCGACCTCCTGGGCCTCAATGCCTAAATTTATTAGGATGGTCCCCATCTCCCTGCATAGCATGTTCACTTTTATTTTAAAATTAATTTATTTTTTTACTATATATTTCTCTATGTCATCAAATTATAGGATGTTAATTAACNGTCAGTCTGAAATGAGACCAGTTCCCTGAACCGTTTTGAGCTAATATGTGGCTTTTTATTTTAAACTTCAAATTATGGTATGTTGATCCTGGTCAATTTCTCTTAAGTTATCTTATCCCATTTTCTCACGTATCGAGTTTGATTATTATTATTATTACTTGATTATTAATTATAGTAAGTGATATGTCACTTCCAATCAGTTCTATGTCTTTCAGGTTAAAGTATCTGCAGTCAAGTTGTCCTTCACGTCTTCGGTTTGAGCCAATTTCCTTTTTTCCTCTGAATTAACTGAGTCTCTTAGGATGAGTAACGTCCTTTATAGTTTACCCACCTCGAGAGAATTGCAATATACAGTTCCTCTCGTGATTGAACAAGCGGGGCCCATTCAATTGATATTTTCTTTAATGTAGGATCTTTTTCGTACTTTTAAAGATACTGTCAGATAAGATTTATAAAAATTCACTCATTGGCAGAATCCCAGAATGCCGAAGTGAAGCTTAACTAAAATTATTGATGCCTGGCTTCATTCGCTTAGTGTTTGTAGAGTTTAGTCAGAGAATGTTTGACGTTTATTTCAAAAGTCTTTTCATGGGAGCTCATTAATCTTTCTACTAGGACTATGGCTATAAAAATATCCTTTAAAAAAATAAATAAGGATAAACGATACAGTAAGGCCTTGGAGTTCCTTAATCTGAAACGACCACATGTTGGACACCTTATAACCACTCTCAAATTATTTAGAGACTATGTCCCCAGGAGGTCATGGGGCCATCTTCGTTTGAGTTGACGGGGAGGGTTGTAGGGGTTGGAGTTGGAAGACATGGTCTGTGCTAGTGAATTAGGATGGGATGGGAGTTTACTGAGGAAAAGGCTGAAGTGGAAAAAAAATGAGGTCTTGAACAAAACGGATATTAAATTTGTAGGGAAAAGAGGATTTCGATACATAACAAGGAGGGTTTATTCTGAGCGTTTTAGATTAAAAGGTCTGAAATTTTTGAATGGTGAAGTCTTGGCTGCACCCCAGATTTCTACCCCGTATGTCCAGATCGGTCGTAATAAGGTTTTGTAGAACGTCAGTTTGTCTTCTATCGTAAAATTAGAGTTCTTATGAGTATGTATAGGAGTTCATATCACCGATTGAGTTCTGATCTTTTAATTTTAGTATGTTCGCCGCATGTGAGTTGTTAGTCAAGATGGAACCCAAGGCAACGAACGGAATTTGAATGCAGTAAAGGAACCTTGTTTAATTTCACAATTGCAGGGAACTTTTTTTTTGGCAGTTGGAAATGGACTTGAATGCATTTTGAAATAGAGCTAAGAGGGTACTTAGATGGGTAGGAATGTCGGTAGTGTATAGGATAAAAAGATAGGCCAAAGGAACTCCCACCTCCACTTGGTAAAAATCAGAATAATCTAATCCTTGCAAAACCCTAAAAAAAAAAAAGGTTGGATAAGTAAAACTTAAGGATTAGGTAAGTGTTACTGGGAGATTTAGGAGAATATTGAAGGGTTCAATGGAAGGCATCATTCGTTTTAACAGTATATTTTCGCCATGAGCTTGCCCGCCTGGATGGTCGGACAGACTTATAGGACATATAAATGTGGTAGCCAGTAAGTTTTAGATTATTTCGTTTAGTTAGTCGTGTTTCTGTCAATAATACTACGACAACGTATATGTTATCGATTACTTGTTTGAGTTCATCAGTATGCGTCCGAATGACGTTAGCATTCTATAGGAAGATAGAAAAGGAAGTCTTGGATTGAGGAATCATGGTGTGGAAGTTGTTAGGGTCATTTTGGTTGGTCAGAAGGTATATGTTTTATACATATATATATATATATATATATATATATATATATATAAAACACGCATGCACACTATTTTTTGTGTGTGTTTGCATTTTCTTGTGTATGCAGTTCTGCTATGACACTATTTAATAGATACTTACGATAATAATATGATTATGCTTTAATAATACTAACAGTCTCTTTTTCCTTATATGAATAAATAAACCGTAAATTGACTACATTGAGTAAATGCATATAATTTGCTTTTGGTTGCCCACAATATGCATATACTACATCATGTATACGTGTGATGTGTTCCACTGGCACCAGTGAGCACCTCGGAGCTCCTCTGACCACTGGCCTAATCCCAAGAGACAATAACTAATTCAGTTATTACTCAGTAAATTATCAATAACAATAATAATATTATCAAGTAATTGCTTACTAGTTAGTTGAGGCTATGGCTAAATAGAGGGTGACAGTCCTCTGTTTATCTTATCTCGCCCTATATTGCCTCAGAGTTAAGTGTTTCTCTCAACTTCCACTATCTATTACGTTCAAGCAAGGCCAGAGAATATTCTTCTTCCTTCTCTCATTTCGAAAAAGATTTAGTAAGAATAATTTGCCTAAATACGTAAAATTTGTTCATATTTTTTTATCATTTGTCATTACAAGAACATATAATGAATGTTTTTGAACCTGTATCTGTAATATATTATAATGGCATTATTGTCCACCCATTTCCATTGACTATTGACTCCTATTCCTCCTCAAAGGGAGTCTCCTTCACTGTACAGTCGTACTTTTATTTCCTGACAAATGCGTGCCCAGTCAAGGTTGTTTTGGAATCCGCTACGCTAGGATTACATGAACCAAATGGATCCCCTTGACTAAGCCGGCATTCCTTATAAATAGTTAAACAGCTCATAGCCTTATGTTATCTTTATTGTTTACAATTTTCACATTATCATGACAATTTTGTCTTATTTTTAATTCTAGATGTTGTGGCTTATTTTGCAGTATGTTTAAGTCAGTCTGAAATGAGACCAGTTCCCTGAACCGTTTTGAGCTAATATGTGGCTTTTTATTTTAAACTTCAAATTATGGTATGTTGATCCTGGTCAATTTCTCTTAAGTTATCTTATCCCATTTTCTCACGTATCGAGTTTGATTATTATTATTATTACTTGATTATTAATTATAGTAAGTGATATGTCACTTCCAATCAGTTCTATGTCTTTCAGGTTAAAGTATCTGCAGTCAAGTTGTCCTTCACGTCTTCGGTTTGAGCCAATTTCCTTTTTTCCTCTGAATTAACTGAGTCTCTTAGGATGAGTAACGTCCTTTATAGTTTACCCACCTCGAGAGAATTGCAATATACAGTTCCTCTCGTGATTGAACAAGCGGGGCCCATTCAATTGATATTTTCTTTAATGTAGGATCTTTTTCGTACTTTTAAAGATACTGTCAGATAAGATTTATAAAAATTCACTCATTGGCAGAATCCCAGAATGCCGAAGTGAAGCTTAACTAAAATTATTGATGCCTGGCTTCATTCGCTTAGTGTTTGTAGAGTTTAGTCAGAGAATGTTTGACGTTTATTTCAAAAGTCTTTTCATGGGAGCTCATTAATCTTTCTACTAGGACTATGGCTATAAAAATATCCTTTAAAAAAATAAATAAGGATAAACGATACAGTAAGGCCTTGGAGTTCCTTAATCTGAAACGACCACATGTTGGACACCTTATACCATTCAGAAGAGCATGGTGTAATGATTTGCAGGAGAAATAATCGAGGCTGAAGTAAAACACCCCAACGGTCAGATATTCATTCCTGCAACTCCTTCCAATTGACAATTTTAACGATCGGAGTCATTTTTACTCTAATGAGTTAGAGGGAAGAATATTTTACCATCGGGGTAGATTAATTCAGCCTGGGTGATTTTCTTGTAAATTATTACGCCTTTCTCTTCTGAATGGTATAAGGTGTCCAACATGTACCTATAATATACAAAGAGTATTATAGACTTTTACAAGGAATTATAATCAATTAATGTTACATAAATTAATTTCATGAGAGTCATAGACACTGCTGGCATATCTATCCGTTCAAGTACTCTTTTAACTCTATTGGAGATTTTCAGGCTATCCTGCCCATCCAGTCCGATCCCAGTGCTTCCATAAACCTGCAAAAACACCTTGAAAATGCTCAACAACAGTGAGGTAAATGGAGACTAAAGATCAATTAATAAAAAAACGTTAAGATTAATATCCAATTACCGAAAAATATTTCCTGAAGATGTAAAATGCACATCAAAAACACATAATGGATAGGAACTCAAATTTTACAATAAATAACAACACTGCATGACTTCAGTTCTTCGAATCTGGATACGTAAACCGTTGTGCAGAACTTTTGGGTATTTCCAAGCTCATCAAAATCCTATCCTTCCTCAGAATAATCAGAAGAATCAAAATTTTCAGAATAGTTATCATACACAGCATATTATGTGTACAACTACTCTCTTCGTCACGAATTCAAATCCTCTTTTGAACAATGCATTATTTCATCCTGCATCTCTCTTATTTACTGATGTCTTTTGTACAAACCCTGTCTCTAAATGTTTAGAAATACCTATCTTAGTTGACTCAAACGAAGATGATCTCAAGATATCCTGAGAACAGTAAAAAAAAGTGACTATAAATATTTGTATAAAAAATTAAAAGTGTGGAATTATCTTGTTAACAACAGACGGTAGAAAGATTGCCGAGAAGTGCCCTTTATATTCAAGGGTTGTATCATTGACCTTCTCAACTTAAATGATTTTTAATTGTATATTTTTTATTTTAACTGTTAAATTATTTTATGTGAACAAATTACGAAACTTTATTGCATTATTAATGTAATTAAATTACAAAATTACAAATAAAAAAAACAATAATCTAGAAGATAGTTTTGGATATAAAACTTCAAGGCTTAATTTTGAAGTGGTTTATATTTTTCTAATAAGATTTTACAAGTTCATTATTCAGGAAACTATAAAGTAACTGTATATAAATAGGTACAATAATCTTGATAATTTTATATTCTGGAAAACTACCGTTCTCGAAAAATAATTTATTAAATTTTTATTAATTTTAATATTTTCAAGATTAATGTACGGAGTATTAGTTGATTGTCGCATACATTAAATGTATGCGTAAGATTTCCTTCTGTCTGATATTCTTATTTTATTTTGTGTTTTTACGAAGTAACACTCACAACTTACAGACATTATATAACCGTAGTAATACCTATAACAAAGCTTATACTTAGTCAGGATTCAAACCTTTAGAATGAATGACTGATATAGGATAAATTAAAATAAAATTACACATAACATTAACTTACAAAACATCTCTCGGGATATGTTTAAATTTATAAAGAGAGTTTGGTCAGGAATATAATATAGATAAGTCCAAATTTAAATTCATTTTTTAAAAATCGTAACAGGTAGATGTAAATAACATCGTTTTCTTCTAATTTAATATTAACTCCATTCGCGAATTTAACATACAAAAAAAGGAATCTCAGATACCATGTGTCATATTTTTCTTTAATATAGGACATTGAAAATTCTAAATGTATAGTCTCCCTTTTTAGGTAAACTATTGCATATTGTAAATCAAATTTCAGCTTTTACATTCTAAAAATTACAATGAAATTTTGATTTTAAGAACAATCCATTTATTTTATATTGTGTTCAAAATAATTATTAAAAAAAAATGAAAAAAAAAAATGAATAGAAAACGTCTAATATAACCATCCACGCAAATACGAACATCAACGTCATTTTAACAAATGGGTCATTCCTGTTTAAAAAAATGTAATTTGACAATTTCTCAGAAACACATTGGTAGTTATATATATATATATAT
>KZ807826.1:196906-212043 GCA_000696205.2 Oncopeltus fasciatus
TTCATTAATTTTATTAAGTATGTCAATGACAATAGTATTACTAGAGTAAATATTCTGGATTGATTGAATGGATGAAATGGAGTCAGTGCATATTACAATATTTGGAGTTGGTGTTACTATTACATTAAGTGCTTTTAGTATAGCAAGAATTTCTGCAGTATGATTTGAGCATAGTGAAGAGAGTGAAAACATGTATGATCTATTGTTGCAATATACTGCTGAGCCCACTCCTGTGGGGTTTTTGGAGCCATCAGTAAATATGTAAGTTGATTGAGGGATTGAAGCCTTAATTTTGTAAAATTCTAATTCAAAAGTTTGAGGAGAGAAATCTTTTTTGTTGAATTTGGTAAGGTCCAATATATTAATTGGAGGTCGAAGTAGCCAGGGTGGTGTCTGCGAGAAGGATATGGGCTGAATCTTATCTATTATTATACCATTTGAAGAAATGAATTCGAGTGCCCTGGCAGGAAAGGGTTTTTTGGTATTATTAGAAAAAGCTTGGATCCAATTAATTTGAGAGAATAGATGATTTAAAGGATGATTTAACCTTGACTTTATCTTGAAATAATAGGTAGATGTTAGATGTTTTCGTCTTATGTCCAAGGGCAACTCCCCAGCATCAACAATAATACTTGGAGCTGGGCTTGATCTAAAGGCACCTGTACATATCCTAAGTCCTGAGTGGTGTATGGGGTTTAGCATTTGAGCGATTCGAGGGCTTGCTGAATCATATACTTCGCATCCATAATCAAGTTTGGACCTCACTAAGGATTTATACAGCAACAACATACTCGATCTATCAGCCCCCCAACTGGTGTTACTAAGGACTTTGAGTAAATTTAATGAACGCTGGCAACTGTGTTTGAGATGTTTTATATGATCACGCCATGATAATGTTTTGTCAAATATAAGCCCCAGATATTTTATTGAGTTAGAGGATTTTAATGTATCTCCGTTTAACTTTAAAGACGGAAGATTAAAGGCTTGTCTGGTACTAAATAAAATGCTGTTGGACTTTCGAATAGATATTTTAAAGCCATGGTTATCCATCCAAGTGTGGGTTGAATTTAGAGCTTTTTGCATGCAGTTGTATAATTTAGCAATATTTTTATTTTTAGAATAAATTAAAATATCATCTGCAAAGAGCCTTACAGATATTTCTCTAGATATTGTTTTAGGGAAATTTATTAGCGATAACAAGAACAACTTGGCGCTAGAGACACCTCCCTGAATTACTCCATTATCCTGTGAAAATTCATCTGAAAGAGTAGACCCGACGCGTACTTGAAATTTTCTAGCGGACATTAAATTATATATGTATGAAAGTACATAGCCATTAATACCACTACTCTTTAGGACATCCAGTATGTTTCTACGCCAAGTTATGTCGAATGCGCATTCAATATCGAGAAAAACAGCTAGAACTTTTTCTTTTTTTCTAAATGCGTCTAGAATTGTTGTTTCGAGATCGACTAAGTTGTCTGTCGTTCTTCGTCCTTTTCTAAACCCACTTTGCCAATCGCCTAAAATATTGTTAGATTCCAAGTACCAGTCAATCCTATTATATACTAATTTTTCCATTAATTTACACAGGGAACAGGTAAGAGAAATTGGACGATAGCTCTGAACATCGTCGGACGCTCTATCCTTTTTGCAAACAGGGATGACGATTGAAAGGCGCCAGATATTGGGAAATTTGCCGGAAGTAAAGATTTTATTTATAATACCAAGTAAAATATTTTTGTGTTGGTGTGTTAAGTTTTTGTACATGGAGATGCAAATACTGTCTGGACCGGGTGAGGTATCCTTTCGGGATTCAAGAGCTAAATTGAGTTCCTGGAAAGAAAATGGTGCATTTAATGGATTTAGCGGATGGTTATCTATGGTGAAAGGCGTTGATTCGTGTTGCTGTTTGACTGATATGAAATTAGAAGAGTAATTGGAATCTGAAGATATTTTAGAAAAGTGGGAGCCTAATAAATTTGCTATTTCTTTTTTATCTATAATTAATTTATTTGTTGATTTAATAAGTTGGGGAATTGAGGAACATTTAATTCCACTGATTCTTCTTATAGCGTCCCACATTTCTTTAGGATTTGTGTTATGATTAATCTTGGTAATATACTCCCGCCAGGATTCCCTTTTAGCACTTTTAATAATATACCGAGCATGGAGCCTAGCGAAATTATATTTTTCAAGATTACTCGAAGACGGATGGTTTTTAAATTTACTAAGACATTTCTTCCTTTTCTTAATAGCTTTTTCACATTCGGAAGACCACCAGGGGACTGAGATTTTGTTCGGCATTGGATTTGTGAGTGGGATAGAATTATGAGCTGCTGAGAGAATGATATTGTTAAATTTTTCGATTAATATATCTATGTTCGGTTCATTTAAATCTAATTTACTTGTGTCTATACTGTTTCTATATTTTTCCCAATCGGCATTTTCGAGTTTCCATCGCTTAGGTTTATCTGGCACATGATACCTTGTTAAACTCTCTATAACAATCGGATAGTGATCGCTACCATGTGTATCATCTAGAACACTCCATCTAAAACGATGGGCTAGGCGGGGAGATATGATACTTAAATCAATAGATGAACTATTGCCAGTTCTAGGGCATAGATATGTTGGTGAGATATCATTTAATAACGCCAGATTATTTTGTTCTATAAACTGTTCAGCAACTCTACCTCTTGAATCACTAATATTATTGCCCCAAGTAGGTGATTTACTGTTAAAATCTCCTAATATAATTACAGAGTCGGTTAATTGATGTAATATGTTTTGTAAGTCATGTATCGAGAAGAATTTGTTCGGAGGGATGTATATGTTACAAATCGTTATCGGTAGAGGAGAGAAAATTCTAATTGCTATTACTTGTAAGTTGGAATTAATATGAATCTGCTGACACGGTAAAGCAGCCTCTACCATGATACACACCCCGCCACAGGCTATTAAACCTTCGTCATAATCTTTTCTAAAAATTTTGAAATTTTTAAAATTGAATTGACGTTCAGGTCTTAAATGAGTTTCCTGTAAACATATGATTGATGCGTTTGTCTCTTTTATCATACATTCAAGTTCGCCTCGATGGATAGATAAGCCATTAATGTTCCACTGACAGATATACATTGTTATTATTATAAAATTATTAGCTAATTGAAATTATATTGTAAGCACATTTACACCTATACACAAATGAGAATATTCACACTCACGAATAAGCATATGAACACACAGAGAAGCATGCATGCACGAATACACACACACTAACACACATGGATAAAATTTATTTTCAAGTTGGAGTGTCTTTAAAGGATTTTTTAATTTTTGGATTTACATTTTTTCTAGATGTTCTCGTACTAAAAGTCGAATCGTCATCACAAGTTGAAACAGAGGAAGATTGCGATAGGGGTCTTTTAGGCGTGACTCCTTTAGGACTATAAATTTTTTCTGAGTTATTTTTAATAGTTATTTTTGAAGTAGTTTTATTGGTTTCAGTTTTAGTGGCTGCATCATTTTTTATATTAGAAGCGAAAACGGGTGGATTTGATATTGAAATTTCTTTTGTTTTAGAAGCTTCAGAATTAGATATAGGTTGAGTTACATTATTTTTTTCTATTTTTTCTTCTAATATAACGATTTTATTGGCGAGAATACTAATTGCACTAATTAATTTATCGATTTGATTGTTTAAAGTTTCCCCAGGATTATGGGTAGCTGTTTTTGCGGCAAAAGTCTCAGAATTATTTTTTTCTACTCGGCTATAACGTTGTTTATAAATAATCTCAGCTTGCCTATAAGAAGTGCGCTCTTGTACCCTGATTTTTTCTATTTCTTTCTCTTTCAGATATACTGAACAGGATCTGTACCAAGCGGGGTGATTTAACCCACAATTTATACATTTTTCTTCACCGGAACAAACACCTGCACCGTGATCCTCAGTTCCACATTTCCCACACATTTTAATCGAACAAGTACTAGCTACATGACGGTACTTAAAACAATTAAAACACTGCATGGGGCGTGGTTCGAAAGGACGGACTTTGACTCGTAGAAATTCGAATACTACGTAATCAGGTAATTCGTGCTTCTCAAAAGTTAGGGCCCACGAATTAATTGGGATTTTATTACCTCGAACATTTTTTGAGATTCTATTAACTTTGACTACCCCTTGTTCAGACAATTCAGAGAGTATTTCGTCGTCACTGCAATTTGAGAGTTCGAAACAAGAAATTACACCTCGTGAATAATTAAGAGTCTTGTGAGCTTCGAAAATCACCGGATTATTATCGTAGGATTTTATGTTTTTTAAATTCAACAGCTCATTTGGGTCATCTATACCAATCAATACTGTTCCATTTCTAAGAAACTTAATTTGTGATTTCGGTAAGTAACTTTTAATAAATCGGCACACTTTGAACGCACTATAATTATTAAAGTTGATAGTTGGATTTTTAATTGACATTATAATAAATTTTTTCGACCATTTTAACTTTAAATTGAATAACTTTGTAATGTCTGGTGGTTTTTCTTCATCCACCTCCATCGTTATAGAGAAATTATAAATAAAAGAAAAGAAATTAAAAATTAGATGTGCCTATATTACACAGGAAAGGGCCTGAGTATTATAGATAAGGGTACTTCCCTGTTATCGGAAGGTCTAGGTCTGCGTTAATCCCCGAGAGCTGCTCAATAGATGTTTACTCCTCGAAGGCTGATACGCGACCTGTTGAAATTTTTAAATGACCAAGAACATAAATTATATTACTATTAATTAATAGAGTCCACGTTTTGGTTTCTGTGTTTTCTGTAACTACGTGATGACTATCCAATTTCTTTTGTATCTGATTAATTCCCTCATAATGACAATTAGATTCTGGCTACTGAATAAGATTTATACCGCAACAATACTGGAACAATTGTTCCTTTGTGTTGAAGCTTATATACGATATTGGTTGCGTTTTTGGACAGTTGGCTTCTAAAGCGCCAGTCAGAAACATTTTCACCTTTATGAGCACCTATTTTTGAGAGGCTAAACACTGCCCGAAATACCCAACTCAATAGTGCTCCATTCTACATTAATGAGTACAAATCTGGTCGGAACCTATATGTTACTTTCTTATTAGCTGTGCTTAGGAATATGTTCTTCTATTTGAGCAATGATTCTTTGAACCTCGATAATCAGTCAAGGGAGTCTTTATCTTCTAGCACTATATATCTTTTTCTTATTTAGGAACAACGATAAGAGGCTGGGGTAGCCTATGTGATCGAACCTTGTGCTACAGTTTCAAACGCCTTCCTGGCATAACCAGAGCCATGATTGTTTAGAATAGGGTGGATCATACATGCATACATAATAATGAACATCTTTTGAGAGCACATTATAAGTTGCACACTTTGCAAGACGTTATTCTTCAATAAAGTGTTTATACTAAAAAGGAAATTTTATATGAAAAAATAACTTTTTTTTTTAAATTTCCGACGCTAAAGAGTATACAATAACAGGTGTTTAATTTTAAACAGACGACAAACTTATTTTCACACATTGATAATTAGTGAAGAATTTAAGAAATTATCCTAAATTCGTGTCATTGTTCCTGCTTTAATAGCTTGAAATTGTTTAGTAACATGAATTGACTGAGGAGAGAAGGTGACCAATGTCACCACTCTCAAATTAAATACAAATTATGTTCCCAGGGGGTTGTGGGGGTTGAAGTTGGAAGACAGGGTCTGTGCTAGTGGATTAGGATGGTAGGGCAGTTTACTGTGGAGAAGGGTGAAGCGGGTCTTGATGAGGTCTTGAACGAAAGAGATATTAAAATCGTAGCAATGGGAGGGATTAGATACGTAATATCTACGGTCGAAAAAAAAACTCTCCTTTTGATACGTAATAGGGAGCGTTAACGATTATTCTAAGGATTTTGGATTAAAAGGTCTAAATTTTTTGAACGTTGGAAGGCTTGGCTGCACCCCAAATATCTACCCCGTATGCCCAGATTGGTCATAATATGGTCTTATAGAGCGTCAGTTTGTTTTCTATTGTAAGATTGGATTTCTTATTCGTGAGTCTGTATAGAAGTCCTTATCGTCGATTGAGTTGAGAGTGGTAATGGAATATTGTTAAATTTCCATATTTTAGGAAAGTTTTTCTTCCGTAATTGGAAATTAAATTAAACGCATTTTGCTTCAATAATTTTTATTCTTCATTTGCCACACCATTTTTTAATGCTATCAAGATGATCTTTTAGGTTTTTAGAAGCAGTATTAGGATCGGGATGGGAAGATAGGATAGCCTTTTCATCTGCAAATAGAGCTAAGAGGGTACTTGGATGGGTAGAGATGTCAGTAGTGTACAGGATAAATAGGATAGGTCCAATCACACTACCTTGAGGAACTCGGAGTAATCTAATCCTTGCAGAACCCTAAAGAAGCGATTGTATAAGTAAGACTTGGGGATTAATCTTGACTGAAATTGAGAAAATATTCTAAAATAAATATTATTATACTTGTTAAAATAAATATTTAATGTAAAAAAAGTTTTATTTAAAATATTGTTCCCATTAAGAAAAAATGAAATTATTTAGATATAATTTATTATTATTCGGCTGAATGAGTGAATATATTTAGTACCAATCTTGTTCACGTTATAAATTAATGTTAAGGATTGCACTGCTGCAACTAGAACTGCCAAGACAGGAGCACTCCTGTTACAAGGTAACTGAGATCCGAAGATGGAATCACTAATTCTAATTCCACCACTACGGTGTGCAGTGGCCAGCATACTTGCCCAGAAAGCAGAAGATCCGGGTTCGAGTAACGGCTGAGTTAGAAAAGATTATTTTATTCTAAATCCCTTGCATTTTTTGTATAAAATTTAACGTGGGATTAAATACCGAAACTAAAATCATTATTTAGAAAACAAAAAACCTTTTGAAAAACTAAAGAATATATTTAATTGATTATTATTGACATATCAGGTTGGCGGCATAGCTCAAGGAATTCGAATGGAACATAAGTTAAAATAAAACAAGATTGTCCAGTCTCATGGGCGTTTTAAATAGATTAGTCACTTCTATTACTCCTTCCTCCCCCAACCTTTGACGATAATGGTTGAATGGAGGTAAAAACAAATCAATCGATATCGTACATTCATTATGTTTTTGAAGCATATCAAATCGTTATTCAAGGTAATTCATGAATACTTCAAAAAATATTTATAGATATACATACCTCCACTTACATTTAAAATATAATAATTAATATTGAGCTGAGATATATGGATTACTTCAAAAGTCTGAATAAAGAGAGCTGTCGACTGACATATTTCTAATAATGAGAAAGGCATGAAGAGGGATGCTCGCTGGCAGTGCTTCAGTCTTCAGTCCACTTTTCTGAGTAAACTTTGTTCATTTTTTTAGGAGAATCCAGGGATGAAACTGGTCCTCACTGTCATCACAGCAATTTCAAACTAAATGTAGCATTTTAGCTCAGATAAAAAGCTCTAACAATCGCTGATCACTTGGGTAAACATTTGTAGAATCTCTTTTTGTTATCTCAACAAAAACAAGCCGCAGTTCGCTTATTTATTTAATTCTAAGTGCTTATTTACCCATCGTAAGTACATAAAGTTATTTTTATTATTTTACAAGTACATCAACAAAAAATTTCATTTATTCTTTACAACCATATTGACAATTTCATTGTTAAATAATCTTGTTTAATCTTTGCCTTAATTTTAGCTTTGCAGTAAATGAAAGAAGGAGAGAAGAGCTCTTTTATTTATGTTGACAAATTTATATTATGAATCGTGTAGTATCTGTTAACATTTACAGTAAATATTATTACAGGATAGTAAAATGTGTCATGAATGAGTACCCGACCATTCAGTATTTCCATCCATTAGTTGTTGATTGCTTCTGTCACTAATCCCTGACAGTAAGTCAACTTGAGAAATTTGAAGCTTTTAATAGTTGTTTCAGCTGTGTTCCAATATATGCTAGAAAATTAAGCTTCAAGTTCTTCAATTACCAATCCTTATGGCTATTGCAAAATCAATCTCTTTTTAATTTTAATTAGTTAATTTTAAACTGCATTATTTGATTGGCTCTTCTATCATTAAAAAGGAACTCAACGACAAATAGGAAGGACCACATTAAAGTTCCCTGTCATTTTTAAAGATTAAAACACACTTTTTCCTAAAGACTGTTTTGGTTTCTTTCATAAGCTCGTTAAGAGAGTACTTGCTACTGTAAGGGCAATAAATATAATTCAAGACCTTTTATTATCATTATTTTACTAACCAACTCTAAGGATTTTTTAATATTTTTTAGACACTTTATTTATGAATCACATCCTGTACAGCGTGCATCTTGCAATGTGCTCTTGAAGTTACAATAAAACAATAATATACTAAATAAATTAATATAGAAAAATATAACAAATTTAAAAAAAAAGGAAGAAGAAAAGAGTAATACGTGAATATTTAAATTAGCGTATACTTCACTTGATGGAGATGATGTCCAATGGCAGTACTCCTAAAAATTACTATATTTACTAATGTTTGTTTTGTTTTTTATTTTTTAATTATTATTAGGAAGTGTTGGCAATGAAAAGGTCAAGCAGCCATTTCCTATTCATGCGGCGTGGTGGGTTATTAGGATGGGTAATATTGGATAGAGTTTGGGCTAAGAGATTGGGATGCATGGATAGGTCAGAGTGGAATTTATTAAAACGGGATGTAATGACATCTTTAATAAAAGGGATTTCAAGGTCGTTGTGGAGTAAGAAATTGACGACGTAATAGGGTGCATCAACTATGATTCTGAGGATTTAGGAGTGGAAGGACTGTATTCTTTGGATGTTGGATGGTTTAGCAGTTCCCCACAGTTCGACTCCATACGTTCAAATAGGTCTCAGAAGCGTCTTATAAAGGGTGAGTTTGTTAGTCGCAGTTAAAGTTGACTTGCAGTTTACCATAACAGCTAGTAAAGTTGTCCTAACTTCTTATTTATTTCCTATCTTTTGATTTGTGTGTGTGGTTCTATGTTAGTTGAGAGTCAAGATGAAAGCCCAGATACTTGACGCAGTCGGAAGTTGGAATAGGAATATCATTAAAGTAAATTTTGCCAGGTTGTTTCTTTCTTAGTGTCAACGTAGCATGACAGCATTTGCCTTCGTTGGCCTTGATGCGCCAGCGCTGGCACCATCGCTGTATGTCCATCAGATGCCGTTGGAGATTTTTCCTTGCAGTATGTGAGTCAACATCGGAAGAAAGGATTGCTTGGTCATCCTCAAAGGTTGCATGTATAGAGAAAGAGAGAGGGGATAAGAAAAGAAAAGAAAAAAAAAAGTCGAGTATCCGAGTCTCGAACCTGTAACGCTGAGTTACTAGTCTCGCAAGGAGCCTCCTACCCAGCAGGCTGAGTGATAAGAGAGGCTATGAGAGCCTAGCGCGGCGAGGTGGGGGGCGGACAGGTTTTCCTTTGTCGTCCCTAGTGCTAAGGATAACAGCTATAAAAGTAGTTCGCTTTACTCACTGTTTTTGGGGTGATCCTCGTGACGCATGGAGCTGAAATTGCAGTCACATGACACTGACACTTGACTGCAGATGTACGTAGAGTTTGAGATCACAGTTCTTGCTACAACTCGTATAATATAGTTGGAAAGATGGAGCGTGTGTTTACTGATAACTGGCTACACCGCCACTCCCACTAAGGATAATGATTTATTTATATTGGGAGGATTTGAAACTGGGCAATTATTTCTGATTCCATGTGCTCAAGAATAGTTTTAATTTTTTGTTATTCCAAGAAGCTCCGAGAACATGTTTGGCACTAAAATCTGTGAATATTCACTGATAAGTAATGTTTTGTAGATAAATGGAAAATTCTTTGCAAATTATTGCCATAAACATATAATTTTCTTTTATTTAAAAGGAAAAATTTTTCAAAGTGGTAATAGAAACGATAGGTCACTAGCTTTATTGCAGAAGGAATGTTGTAATCTCAGGTGAAGGATTTTTCGAAAGGAAATTTCGCAAAGGCGTCTAACCTTGTAGAAATGAGGACTACATATGGCCCCATCCTTTGTCACTTCATGGTAACCTAGTAACGCTTTAACAACTCTTACGAAATAATAACAATATAAAATTATTTCAAGTAAATATATAGTTGAATAAGGTATTATTCACCCTAATACTGCTATTAATGACTCATAAAATATAAAGAACAATTTTTAAAAGCTATAAAAATTTATCAAAGCTTAATTGACCTAAAATTGCCAATGAAAAATATGTTCATTGTGGCAACAATAATGTTTATTATTTTTTAAGTTTACTATTGTTAAAAAAAATTTGACAACACAGATAACTTTTTAAAATCATTATAACAATATTTACGTCAACTATTTAAAATTAATTTCTATAACTTATGAAACCCAACTCATATTGATTTTTTATTTACTTAGCCAATAATCTGCATCTACATGACTTTTTGTCTAAATTTCATTTCAAACCGTTATTATATAAGCTATAATCAATTCACTTATACACACACGCGCAAACAAGTTGTAGATTAATACATTTATTTTAGAGTTATTTTCATGCAATGACGGACACATTTAATCGAGAAAAAAAAAAAAGAAGCCTACGGGCAGGATTTGAAATGAGAATATTTCACAGAACATAAATTGTACATACACTTTCATGCTGTGCTTAACACATACTCATAAAATTACCCTTTTTAATTTTAAACTAATTCAATACAGGTTTACGAAATCTAATTCTGATTGGAAGTATAGTCAATTGAGTTCATTTAAAAATTTTAAAGAAATTTTTTTCTTTTAGTTTATACACAAACTTTCTGGTAAATTACATACTACACATTTTTGTATTTTTTTTTTTTTTAATGTTGAAAAGGAACATTAGTAATAAAGGAAATAGGAGATTTGGACAACTTTAAATGCAATTAAACCGTAAGTCGAATTTAACTGTGACTAAAAAACTAACCATTTATAAGACGTTACTACGACCTATCTGTAAGTATGGAGTCGAACTGTGGGGAACTGCTAAGCCATCCAACATCCAAAGAATACAGTCCTTCCAATCCAAAATCCTAAGAATCATAGTTGATGCACCCTATTACGTTGCCAACTCCTTACTCCACAATGACCTAGAAATCCCTTTTGTTAAAGACGTCATCCCAACCCGTTTTAATAAATTCCACTCTGACCTTTTCATGCATCCCAATCCTTTAGCCCAAACTCTATCCAATATTACCCATCCTAATAACCCACCATGGCGCCTGAATAGAAAATGGCCACGTGATCTCCTGATTGCCAACACTTCATTAATAATAATATGAAAAAAAAAAACTGTAAATATTGATCTAGGCGTACTAGCTGTATGTAGGCAGCTTCTCAATCAAGCGAAGTACACGCTAATTTAAATATTTATGTATTACAGTTCTTTTTCTTTTTTTAAATTTTATGTATTTTTTTTATTAACTTATGTTGTATATATCACTAAATATCACTAATATTAGTATTAATCAGCATATTACCCGGTAAACAAAATGAGTAGAATGTAATCAGTGATAAAGTTTTATTATTAAAAAAAAAGGTAATAAAGGGGTGTATGAAACAAAAAGACCAGTTTTTCAAATTAATTAATTAATTATGAATTAACAGTTACCATTTGTAATCTATATACGTATTAGAACTCCTGCCATCACATAGTCCAGAACTTGATGGATAAAATTAGATTATTTTGCGGAAATTAATATTGCGGTCTAAGACTCTTTTCACAGCCATCCCAAGGAATGTTCTCAGCGTGGGATGGAGCATTTGGCCAGCAAACGGTAAAAAAATGTATTTTACTTTGAGTATTAATTATTTTTTTGTATCACAGATATAATAATTCAAATATGTATATATACAAAAAAGTCCCGCAACAGGCCATATAGGCTCAAGGAGGAAACACATGTTAAGGATGAATTTATGCATTACCCATAGCATACAACAGAAGGTGTGAGGTCAGCACACTATTCTGGCCTCCTGCTTTTTTCCCAGTCAACAAAGAATGGTGCACAATTAGGACTGGGTGTTCCCAAGGAGCACGCCTGTTGTTCTCTGAGTCATTACAAACAGGAATACAGAAAGAAAAAAAACTTACCCTGCACTGTGAGCGATTGAACCTGGGACATTTGGCTCAGGAGCCTAGTACCGTAATCACACTAGACCACCGTGTTCTATGTACATCTTAACAAATGTTAACAAAACAAGTAATATGAAGACAAAATAAATAAATAAATTACAATATATATTAGTACACAAATGTAAATTTTAAAATAAATAGAGATTTCTAATAGTAATAATCATACTTAATACATACAGGTTAAATAATAGTAATAATAATACTTAACTAAATAAAGTAATACTTAAAAAAATATGTAGTCTCATACGATCATATAGGTCTGAGTAGTGACTTAGGAATATTTTATACATGCAAACAATTTGTTAGCAAATTAAATCTGGCACTTTGTGCCTTCTTTTGTGCACTTTGTAATGTGCTTATAGATACAATAGTAATAAATATTTAAATAAATAATTAATAATAATANAAAATCTAGAAAAATAAAGTAAACAATAATAGTAATACTCAACTTAATAAAAGTTATACTTAAAAAATACATAGATCATATAATATAAAATACATAGATAATAGAAAAAAATAAATAATAAAAGTAGACAAAAAGGAACTCCACTTGATGAGAAGTTTGTCATTTTCAGCACTCTTAATTCACCATTTCCAATTTAAAATATATATTACATTTTTTACTCACACTCACACGACAAATATATATATTCTTGAATTAAAGATATAATATCTTAAACAATAGATGTTTTTTAGTTGTGTTTCGGTCAAAGTAGTTTATATTTATATATATATATATAAAACAATAGATGGTTTTTATTTGGGGTTCTCTATCTTCACCGAACCCCAACTAAAAACACTTCTTAATAATCTCCACGGTCAAAAACTCTCTATTTGAATATTTTTTACGTTTGGGACTTATATATCATTGTGGAGAGTGAAGTTTGTGACATAATAGGGTTCATGAATTATTTTTCTAAAGATTAAGAATGAAAGGGCTTGATTCTTTGGATGTAGGATGGTTCGGCAGGTTCACACAATTCAACTCCATACGTCCATCAAAATATCTAAATAGACGCAGGGCAGGTTTCCTGAATATTAGGAGTTTGTGACTACAGAGGTTAGTGACTTGTAAATAGTAAGTTGTTTTTTCTCTTAGATTATTCGAACTTTTGGCTTAATCGCTAATTGAATCGTCCGTATTTTTTTAAGGGCTAGCGGTGCAGGAGTAAGAGAAACTCTGGTCTACACCACTAGTGCCCTTTACAGGAGAGTAAAGCCCTACGGCTTGCGTTGAACCCCGGAGGACCCCTCCCTGGCGGTAGGCTGATGGAACATGGCCCAGGGATGTAGTCAGGATGGATCTTAGGGTCCTCGTGTTTCCACTTATGAAGAACTGAGACATTAAGTGTCTGTACAAGTTCTTCTGGCAGAATGACTGTACAAGTTCTTATGGCAATCTCGCTGTCATGAGCGAGTATCTCGCTTTTCTTGTAATTAGTGGGCGTGGTTGCGATTCACTATCACATCTTATTATAGCCATTAATGGGAAGCACATGAAAGAAGCCGCTTACAGAAAATAGCTGATTAGTGCAGAATCTTGAAGTCATTTAAAATTATTCAGATGTTAATATTATACTTTGAAATGGACAGACAAGAGACAAAACATATTTTACTATCAAAGTACTAATAATTACAAAATTTACCCTTAATTGAATCAATTGCATAGAAGTGTGATATAGAGTAGACAATGTTAGATCAATAATATTTTTCTTTTTGGGGAAGTAGGGCCTATCTACATGTAGCCACACTATTCTAAATGTCTACCGCTTTAGGCAACCTTTATTTTCCGATAAAATCTTATTCCTGGGGAAATTTATTTGGACTTTATTTCGTAAACGTATTAAATTTTAAATATTAATTCTTGTATTGCCAATTTTATCATTTTTCTTTAGTAATGTTCTTCTTAATTAAAAGCAACATACGATTTTAAGAAGAGAAAAAGAAAGAAAGAGAGAGCATGATTGGGAGAGTGGGGGTGGGCAGAACTGACCTGAGAAACTTCTTATTTTTTTAAAATTTAATTAATAAATCTTTATTTATTACAGTCTGTTAATAAACATCTTGCAATTTGATGACGGAGAAGATATATATATAAAAATATGAACGAAATAATAAATAAATATTGAAAAAATAAAATTAACATCACTAAGAAGGGAAAAATGATGTTGGAGTTGACCCCACTCCTAATAGGATAAGGTCTAATAGCCATTAAGGCCCAGGAGGTCGCGAGGCCATCTACGTTTAAGTCGCTGGGGAGGATTGTAAGGATTGGAGTCCGACGACAGGGATTGGGCATGTGGATTAGGATGAAATTGGAGTTGACTATGGAAGAGCTTGAAGCGGGTGTAGATAAGGCCTTGGACAAGATGAATAATAAAGTCGTGATGAAGTGTAAAGTTTGATACATAATAAGGAGCTTTTGCAATTATTTTCAGCATTTTGGACTGAAAGAATTGTATTCGTTGGATATTGGAAGGCTTAGTGGCACCCCAAAGTTCTGCACCACTCTGAGAGACTTACTAGATTTTAAAACTTTTTTTAAAAGAAACACACTCTAGTAGACTGGGAAGGATGGATATTAGCTTAAAAATATGTTGTTGTAAATAAAGTTGTGCTCAGTCAGAGTTAGATGAAGAGAGTATGAGAAATTAAAACATCATATATATATATGAATTTATAATTTAATTTAGCCAAAGTTTTGGTAGATATTAAAACTAATACAAAGAAAAACTAAGACTAGTAAACCCTGTTCTTTTCGTACTATTATCATAGGGTTCTGTCACATGGTAAAACCGTTTTTTTACATGTAATTGTATACATTTTTGATATATCTTGAGGAATAATTAATATATTAAGGAATAGAACTTTAGAAATTTAAAATATATTTTATTTCTTCTTTGGTCTTTACAATCTT
>KZ807826.1:212098-233096 GCA_000696205.2 Oncopeltus fasciatus
ATATATATATATATGTATATGAAAAACTCAAAGTTATTGTAATAATTTATTCAGTGTATTAAGAAATTCCTTAACTATGCTACGGCATTAATATAAGAATGAGAATGTGTTTAAAGGAGAGTGACTATAAGTTAAATTGATGACGTGAGGGAATTCCTGAGCCGAGCAAATGGGAAATGCAGCCTAATTCTGGCAGAACTAATTATAGGAGGCAGCGAGCTGTTTGCAAGCCCCCCAGATTATGCAAGTGACCAATAGCTGCTCCTCATTATCGCCCACGGTCCCATATAGGATCCTCTGTCAAACTAATGTGACAAAGAAATTAAAACCTCATTTTATTGTTTCACGCCGATGCCGTATGTCTTATTCCCTGCAGATATGGGCCGTTGAGAATATTCCATTACAGCTATTATTCACATAAAAGTTTTGGCATTTGATAATTGTGTAAATTAAGCGATTTCCTTAAAAATAAATTAGGTGTTCCAGATGTTAGAAGCCATTATAAAATTACTGATGGATTTTTAGAACTAGAGTTTTACAAAGAATACTATGACTTAACATCCTTATATTTCTATATGTAATATAGTTATTGATGACAATTTAAAATTGCAATCTTTCCACTTAGAATTGCAAAATTACCTAAACATAACTAATTGTTGGGAATTTGTGACAAAATGACGGATGTAGGTTTGTGTTTATCTATAGATACATGAAAACTGTTTTAAATAGTTTAATATTTTTATGTTAGCCTTTGGAATTAATTGGCGCTAATTAAAAACGTTTCATTATAAATTATTTTTTCAAAAGTAATTTTGTTATCAGTTTTTTAAACATATTTTAAATATAAAAATGTTTTCATAATTATTTAAGTATCTATTTTTAAAATCAATAATTTGTAATTAGAAATGAACTAAAAGGTTTATTTCCCGTGGAAATAAATAAATTATTTTTTTTAGATAGATTGTGATGAACAATTACTTTGACTGAAGACTTTCAGTCCTATCAAATTTCTCAAAAATTGAACATAAGTAATTATCGTAACACATGCTGAGAGGAGATTTTTTTGGGAGCTATGTTAATGAAAATGGCGTAGAAACATGTACGGGTAAATTGCAAGTTTTGTTGTATTCTATTAGGTGAGTGGATTCACAAGTTCGACCCAATAAGATAAAAAGTTCGCTAAATAACTCATATTTTCATAAATTAAGTAAAAATCAGAAGCATAATTTTGACAAAAGTAAATAAGAGATTTATAAATTGGATTCATACTAGACATATAAATTAACAATGTACTTTTTTTTAAATTGTGAAAATCGCAACATCGGATAAAGTTTAATAGCTACATTGATTTAGTATAACACTTAGTCACTGAAAGCAGGTCTTCATCACAAGCAAACAAAGCATATATATGCCGCAGTTAGATGCCGGACGGACACATATAGTCTCTAAATACACATATAGTAGATAAATATACAGACAACATTCATTCGATTTTTATAAATTTTGTATTTGTTGTGGTATTTAATCCCAAATTAATTTTAAATAATAAAATCCAAGGGAATAGAATAAAAAATCTAACTGTCGCAGCCAGGACTCGAACCTGGATCTCCTGCTATCCAGGCTGGCGTCAGCTCCTTCGAGCTTAAGACGATACACTCGTCTTTCTCGTAGGTTAGCGAGAGCTAGAATGCTGCGAATTTAATGAGTTACCTAGCTCGTTACGGTGGTGTAATGGTTAGCATTCGTGCTCGGAAAGCAAGAGATCCAGGTTCGAGTCCTGGCTGATACATTAGATTTTTTATTTTATCCCTTGCATTTATTGTTCATCCATTCGATTCTTCACCACAATCCATCCAATGGAAAATCTATTCTTGCAAAAGATATCCATTAAAAATGGAAAATATGAAATATGTGAATGATTCACTTGCCTCATAAGCTGATTCTCACGTTGTCTGGAGAAAGCAGGAAGGGACATAGGGACAAAGCCTAACTGGGACATGTCCCTAGGCAAGTGCATTCCTGGACTGACTGCCCAGTTAGAAGGCAGGTGTTAATCGCCAGTCGAGTTCTCCCTCACTTCTTCTTCTTCACACAACGAGAATGTTGTCTTCAACTTTCCACTGCGTAACATACTAAAGCCTCGCGCTAAAATCAGTCAGATATTTTGGTCCAGGGTGTGACTAGGAAAAAGTCCCTGTTGGAAAAGCTTAGTCCAGAGATGTCGTTTATTGCTGAATTAGATGCCTGCTTCTTGCAAAATTCCCTAATTCCTTTTCTTCATTTCACTATGGTAAGGATTTAAAAAACAGCTGGCATACAAAATATGTTAGGTGAATATTTTGATACTATATAAACTCGCATTCCAACCTTTGTTTACAATAAGCTTTAGCAAGTCTTTGAGCATTTTGAGTGCATTTTTATATAAATTGTTATTTGAAATATTTCGTTCGTAATATTTATTTTTCAAGTCAGAGAGACAGCCAATTCCCAACATCGAGAAGTAATAGCGGCCAAACTTCATATTTTCCTTATTAAATACCTGTTTTAACATAAGATACCCAGAAAGTTATACCAATGCTACATAAAGCCATTCAAGGTTTTCCAGCTCACATTAGTTCTTATTGATCGGCGATACTTCTGGAACTAGCGGAGTTTATTATTGTTTATGTCTGGTGTATTTTATTTCCAATAAATTTATCTGTTTCAGAAACGTAAAAATTTCAGAAAACACATTTTCAGTTATATTTTCCAGTTAAAAGAATGGAAGTAATTCAACTGAAAAATATAAAAGTTTTAGAGGATTTAATAAAAATGAGTTATTTTAGTTTTTAAATTCAATTTTTAGTTACTATATTTTTGGTTAAATCAATGATAACTAAAGAAACTGTGCAGGATCAGGAAATATGAACTTACTGGTTTGTACAAATTGGAAGGGAACCCGATTCTGCTTTTTCTAATCGTCTTAATTGTTATTTAAGATCGTATAAAATGTGGGCATATGTGCATGCGTAGTGTGTGTGTTTTGTGTTCCTTTTATTCCTTACTATTGATTGATTATTACATTGGCAGGTGTATTCTTCATTTCCCCTGAGCTATAAAAAGAGTCTCTCCTTTGGGCAATAGACATAAGTACTGACGTACTTATCGTGGCCGCGGGCGTTGTAGTCCCATGGGGGCGAGTGAATTGTTGATAGGAGACCAGCGATTTGTCAAAGGGATTGCTCGCGATGCACAAATCCTACCATTTATCGGCTCTCCGTTTAATTGGCCCTGTATAAATGATGAACGGTTGGCTGGGTGGCTAGGGAGAGGGGAGGGGATAACAAGAGCTCCCCCGCCAGCATCTGGCGCCCTGTCAATCAGACCGGTGCTCCGAGGGTAGGCGAATATTTTAGTGGGGGGTGGCTACCGGCTCTGCCACATGCCAACCCTCCCTCACATAACAGTTCACTATATTAATTAGCACACAATGCCACCAGACCATACTTGTTTTCCTTATGCTATGTGACGTTCCACTGTTCCATATGACCGCTTCGCCATCGTCTTTATCCTATATAAAGAAAAATTAGGGAAAATCATAACACTACAACATGAAATTTTATTTATTTATTTTTTAGCACATTAGTAATTGATCTTTTATTTTGTTAAATAAGTATTCCATTTTATGAAAAATAGTTGATTCTTTAATAATAATTAATAATTTAATTTACTATTGTTCTGTAATTTAATTTTGTGTATCACACATTTAATTTCATGTATTGTATGTATAAATATTGAGAGTTTATCAAGTTTTGAAAATAATCCCAGATTGACACGGCATTGCTCACGGAGTTCACTATAACTGGATTGGGCTAAAACAAAGTTCAGATCTGTCCCTTTTAATAATAAGAAAGATTAATTTCTTAGTGTGAAGGGGTCATTTTATTAGGTGGTAAAATAATAAAATCTCCTTCACACTTAGGCTTAAGATACAGGTTCCATCATCATAGATTCTCAGTCGCCTAAAGAGAGACATTTACAGGACATTTACCGTTGAACGACAGATTTGTGTTACCACAGAATACATAAGAACATTATCATGAAACATATATAATTATGAACAATTTCTAGACACTTAAGGTGTTTATGAAATCTGAACTAGGGATACCATAAATAGTAAAAATCTTATCAAGTATATCACGTTTTATTCGACTCCTTAGAAAACAGTTATATTTGTGTGCCTCACAAAGGTAGAATTAATTTATAGATACTGTGATAAAGCTGTCACAATTAACCTTCGTAATTTATGAGTAGGAAAATTACATATGACGAAGAGTAGTAGGGAAGTATAATATTTAAATATTTGTTTTTTTATAGTTAAATTAATAGTTCAATATTTAATAACAGAATAATTTATCTATTTCTCTTAGTAAGAAAAGTGAATGAAGTATATTTATTTAGTAAATCCTTCCAAAACTCAATAAATAATTAAATCCTTGCTATTGTCAATTTATTACAGTAGTAATGGAACAGAAGCGCTCATTTCAAATATTTCTGTTTTAGAGATTCAATGTTTACAGGTAGACTATTAGGTGTAACAGAAATGGATAGATACGCCATTACAAACATTAGAGTATTCGTTCCTGTGGCTGAGGTATATCTTCACAATCCGCGGAATATTCAACGAAATGGAGCAATGCAAGATGGATCGTACCCACAATTACAACTACTTTTATAACATTAACTATAAAAAAGAAACTCGCTCGACATGAAGAATTCCTTCATACATGATATGCTAACGTAAAGCCTACAATTTCAATTTAATGTTCAGGAGAGAAGGCAAATATTTAAAACTCAATTCAGACCCTGGTAGTTTGAAGGCAACAGAATTCAAAGGAAAGCCATTTCTAGCAGCACAGTCAATGAGCTGATAGATGGTCAATACTACACATACACCAGTAAATTTAAATAATTTAAATAATTGGACATATCATACATGGAAGGGGAATTCAGACGCTGGTATATGACATTGAAAAGAATCCAAAGTGAAATTATTTCAGAGCAGCGCAGACAATGAGCTGATAAGATGGCCAATACTTGCTAATTCAAATAAAATTGGAAGAATTATTGATGGAAACTCAATTTAGTCACTGGTACACTAAAGAGAACAGTTTCAAAAGCGGAAATATTTCATGTCTTTATGTTTGCATTAAAATAAAACTGAATCTTCATAGATATTAAATAATGGATCTATAAATAGAGTTGTAAATTAGAAAATTAAATGTACCAATCTAATGATTGCAAGCGAGGTGATCTGCATACTGAAAAATGTATGCTATCTCATTATTAGTTCAAATGACAATGAACTTGAAAGTATTTATTCATAGCATAACATTTTTAAAACGTAATATACAGCTTACTAATAATTAAGAAAATTTGAGGCAGTTATTTTAACATATTAAAATAAATTTAAAAAAAACATTTAAGTAATCCGAAGAAGCATATAAACCTTTTTATTAGTTCTTAGTTATATTTTATTAATAACATTTAAATTTAGCTATTAAAATCCTCTTTTTTTTATTTATTTGCGTGTTAGCTTTCCATTCAACCACTTAGGGTTAATGGAGGAAGGGGCTATCTACAGGTTGCCACCCCATTTTAAACACCCATGGCTCAGGACAAGCTTCTATATTATAAATAAAAGATTGACCTGGGCGGGATTTGAACCCGCGGCGTCAGGATTGCGAGACCCGTACGGATCCCCTGAGCCTGGCGCCCCTAATTTATTAAAATCCTCAAAGGAAACATAAATTTAAAGAGTAAAAAAATGAAACAGTTTTCTGTATTAGTGATAACAGCAGGTTAGAGATTAGAGCCACCTTGAAGTCAGTAATAAAAGCAAAAACAAACAATGTCAATAATAAAACTATTACACATTTCGATAACATTGATCGTAATTCACCCATTTAGATCAATGCATTGCTAATGTTTTTGTTAATTAAAAACGAATGTCTATTTTACTCATTATTTTGTGATTTATGTTAACTATTTGTTCTATACTAGAAATGAGTTTTCATCTTTATTCGTCCTAAGAAAAATGATGAGGTACTAGCAATGGAGCACTGGTCTTCAACCATATTTTTTCTCTTGAAGAAGACGTAAAAAATATAGGGTTGAGGCCAAAGGGTTAAAATTTTTGAGCTTTAGTTCCGTATTTTACTGTGTTATAATTAGTGAAGAATGCAGATGTATATTATTAAGAGATGTTATTGGAGCATTTTTTTATCATACTTAGTTCATTAATGAAAAAAAGTTTAAAAAAAAAAAACGAAAGTGGATCCGAAATATGGAAAGATTTTTTTTTTTTTTTTTTTTTTTTTTTTTGAAAAAAATTTTTTATGTGAAAAAAGTTGCAATCAAGATATACTCAAAGAAATAAAAGTGTAGAACCTTTTTTTTTTAAGAGGTTTAATTTTTTGTATTTATGTTCTGCATAGAATGAGCTTTCAAAAATATTTGACAGGTTGTGTATATGTCTAAGTGCCACTTAGAATTTTGATTGAAATAAACTCATATATCTTTTTGCTAAAATTCTTACTCTTAATTTTCTGTAAAATCCATTTTCATTACTTTTTGTAGGAAAAGGAAGCGATCTGAAATTTGGCTTAAGTTTAAAATAAATTAGCTATCGTTAAGTGAATAGGATTTTGGAAAAATAGACTTATGCCATATATTGGTATGCATCTTTCGCTCTGAATTTTTATCCTTTATTCAGAGCTCAACAAAATTAATTCATCGACAGTATTGATATCCATTAAATAAGGCGTCTTTCTCATGTTAGTGAAAAATCGAAAATATTCTGTTATTATTTTGACAATATTAGAATTTTAAATAAATTGTATTTATAAATCAATAAGGACTCGGAGAAAAATTGTTGAATCCTTATTTTAAATTTTTCACTAGAAGACAATTTTCGATCGTCTCCAACTCCAACCCCTAAAACCCTCACCGTCGAGTCAAACGAAGATGGCCCCGCGACCTCCTGGGGACATAGTCTGTATATAATTTGTGAGTGGTGTCACTGGTCACCTTCTCTCCTCATGTGACTTTCATTAATGTAATTTAATTTACCAATGAATATAGAACTATCATACCTTCTATTATCCGTCTTCATTGGTTTCTGTTAACCATCATATTATATATATTCAGAAGATGGTTTGCAGAAACCAATGTAGACGGATAATAGAAGGTATGATAGCGGTTAAATGAATGCTTATTGGATGCGTTTAGAAATATCTATTTGAACTAGATGCACATCGCTTTATGATAAATCATAAATTTTTTTATTGGCTACAAATTGATTTTCACCAATTGTTTATAGCAAAAAATTAAGATATTTGCGTCGTCATTTTTGGATTTATTTTTGTTCATTGCACCAGAAGTTACATTACACACATTTTCCTTAATTAAGCATAGTGTAGTATTATTGCTTTCCAGAGTGTAGCGGAAAACATTTCCGTTAGAATTTTCATACTTTTTAAGGCATTAAAACGACTATTTACTATATTTGTCGTAAGGATGAGCAGGAATGTGGGTATAAAACTTATTGTTGAAGTCCTTAAGATTACAGTGTTCAACGATTTACATTGGAATTCAAAATCAAACAATCCTAGATGGAATGAAGAACTATTTTATTTTTAGTCAAAATCCCCTGGCTCCATCATTTGCTCAAAAATAAGGCTTAATAGAAAATATAGAGTTCATCTTAAGTACTGTTCTACTAAGACGTATATTTTATATTTAGAATTGCTACTTTAATATGTTATGTTACAAATGGAGAGTTTTTGGCCGTGGAGATTATTAGTAGAGAATGTTTTGGGGTTGTTCAATTATGAAGATTTGATCCAATTGACAACACGTCCCTTCATTCCTGATAGCCCTGGTGATGGCTTTCAATGTAAGCCGTAACTTCAACAGATAACAAAAAATACAGAAATTTAAACTGTATTTTTTTTAAACAACCGTGACCCTAATGAATTATTAGGCTCGAGAAATGAGTTAGGATTCCGGCCGGGATCAGAAAATGAAATACTCCAAAATTGTTGAGTAATTATTTTATTATTGCCGACGTTTCGACTCTACTTGTGAGTCATATTTGAGAGTTACATCTCACAGTCAAGAGCCAAAGGGACTTAAGATGAGATGTGACCATAAACCTTCCTTTGAGATCTTTCCAAACATCACTATCGCCCCGATGATGGCTTTCAAGTTAAGTCAAAACGTCGGCAATAAAATAATTACCCAACAATTTTGGGGTATTTTATTTTTCTGATCCCGACAGAAACCCTCACTAAATTCTACAGCATGAGACTCAACGGCCAACGAACCTCTAACCATGTTACGTTACTAGGGCATGAACTTCAATAGTATGAAAACCATCAGCTATAGAAAAATTCAACTGAAAATACTATTTTTTTTTTTTAACCAACTATACATTATAAAATATTTGGAATCCTCAAAAAAATGGCGCGTATGGGGCGTATGTCATAGATAACTAGAAACAGGTTTTTTTTTTCGCTCAGTTATATAACATTTGATATTTTAATTGAATTATCTTGTTATAGAGTAATTTTCTTTGATAAGAACTTATGATGGAGCTGAGTGTAGTGGGGAAACCACAATTGAGAAAAGCCCAAATATAGTAGAAGCATGATCCGCGACTAATTTATTCCCGAAAATGAAAGTTGGGAATGTCCCTGATGAGGCAGAAGGTTTTTACAGGGGCACAAATAGGAGTGGCCGCGATAAGGAGCGATATCAGCATTTCTGTGGACTGCCGCCATAGATAAGATAGTAAAGCGCTCCGTTCAATACTCCACTCCCCCCACTCCTTATCGTCCAATGTGAAATACAGCGGCATCACATCGCGCCCCTTCAAACCCCTGCTCTTTTCCGACAGCGCATCCATTGCGCAGCGGGCGTCATCGCGAACCGACGACAGCTTCCTGCTCTCACACATTCATCCCAGATCCTTCTCCCAGAATACCGTGGAGTCACTTCTCCCGTGTAGAGAGAAACATACCTGGTAGAATAATAACTTGCCCCTTTTAACCTCTTTAAACCCTCTCGATCACCAATCACTTCCATCGCGTGGAGAAAAATGATACGGGATAGTACCTTCATCCCCGTACTCCATTGCCATGGCTCGAACTCTTCCACTCTTTAGTAGGATGTATTGAGTGATGGTCATTTCACTTCCATTGTACGATTTAGGCCAGCGCATGACACCGTGCCACCTGGGAGCCGAATGATCTCGCTATTACTTCTCCCTCGTAGCACGACTTTAGAAAATAATGGAGCACAATATCGTGCCTTTTCATCATCGCGGTCGGATTCCTCATGCTTCATCGCCATCGAGCGCCCTTTTCCATTTTACAATAGGGAAATAATATGGTGTATAATATGCTTCTTTAACTTTGTTGTAGTGCGAAGCCAAATAACTTTTCTAACTAAATTTATATGAAAAAACCTCTTTTGAATAAATCACTAATTTCATCAGAACCATTTTTAACCATTTTGGTGCTGCAGTATTATAATTTAACATTGGTTTTTTCTAAGCATAATGTTTTTGTTATTTATATATTTGAGAAAAGTATGTCATCACTTAAAAAATAAATAAATAAATTTAGTAAAAAGATAAATTAATTTCATACAAAAAATATTGTAATTGATAAATTGCGTTTTGCACAATAACATGAACTCGATTGATAATGAATAAACAAAATGTGTGCTCTGACACTGACGAAACTTACTGAAATAGATCCATCTACAGGTTCAACCAATAATTTACTTTTAGCCTACAAAACAAATAAACAAGAATGGCCGTACTGAGTATTACCATGGGACAAACCATTTCATGAAATGTACGATAGAAAAATATGATTTTCCACTTGAGCTCATGATTATCTTTGTGGCAGATTGGTTTTTCGAGGCAATAAAACTGGTGGGTTGTGTCAGCATTCACAGTGGGATTGCTGCAGGGGCATTGGGCGAGAGGAACAGTGGTGAGCGTGCAGCTGAGCCCCACAGCTAATCTAGATTTAAAGCAATGTTGTCACCTGTGCCTTTGTCGACGCCTCATGTCCGACGTCGCAGATTAACGAGGGAGCGCCGAATAATGGCCGTCAATTCAGTTGTAAATCCGACCTAGGCGTTTAGTGAACAAAGCTGTATCCTTCATCCGCTTTAGTGTCACTCATTAATGAAAACTCCAGTTAACACCTCATATCGACCCTATGAATTATTCATCAGAAGAGAAATAGACGGATGGACGGCTTTCTGAAATCCGGATCTTTCAAAAGATATGTCTTTATTAATCGGATTCGGAGCACATGAGCCTTTTTGTGCAAGTAAATGGTACAATGCGTAATGGCTCATTAGATATTTCTCTAGCCGATTACAGACTCACACTTGTTTATTATAATAATAAACTTATGAGTAAGAGATACCGAATATACTATTTATACATAAACATACTATTTATGGAGAGTTGAAATTTTCCTTATATTATTATAACAGTCTGAGAGGCTGAAGGGAATAGTTTCGAATTGCTTAATCTACCATATGGATCATAAATATAAAATATAAACCGTCATTGATCAATATCCGAGCAAGCTCCTCGGAGCTCAACGTCCGAATATGTATTTTCACCATAACCCGCACATACCTACGGGTAAAAGGGTCGTTATAGGTGGTGTACCAATTACACTCACACCACCATAGCTCACGGACTGCTATTTCATAGCAAAATTGTATATTTTCGCTTTTACTAATAAATAAGGCAGAAGTAAAAAAAAAAAAAAAAAAAAAAAAAAAAAATCTGAGCACAAATTCTAAATTTATTATCAATGGCGTTCTCTTGAAATACACTTCACCTACTAAGGTAAGGTTTTAGCGTCCTCTTGTTCCAACATTACCAGAATCCCAAGTACCAAATTGACTTCCCTGTGGGATTACTTTGCCGCTTCCAAGCCCCTTTTTGACATGACCCAACCTTAATCCTACCGCCCTCTAGAGAACACTTTCTTCCTTTTTCCAAATGTTCTCATATTCTTATTCAACTAATACTGACTGTGACTTTGCGGTAACTCTCTCATAATTATACTACTCTAATAAAACTTACTGTTTAAATTAATTAAATTTATATATATATCTTCATTTACATTATTGAATACATTTTTTTTTACTATAATACTTATCCTAAATATTATATTAGTTCATTGTTTGCTTGTGCATATGCCACTGTTCATTACTTGTATTCTGAATGTGTGATTAAGCCCAGAATAAAGTTTTCTTTCTTTCTCGCCATATATTACTGTATGATCTGGATTTATAACACATATTAGTAAAACCTTTTAATAATATTTATTATAACCAACACTAGCCTGGTTTTGTAACAAAAACATTATTAAAACCTTCTTGACACTACCGGTCGCGTGTTGGAATTTGTCAAACACCAATTTTAAGAAGACTAGGTATTATATGTAATTTAAAAGTAAATACACTATTTATTAACCATTGATTTTAATAATTTCGCTGAAATTTAATATTTTAATAGAACACAATTTAAAAAAAAAATGCTCACCAGACACAAAACAAACATACTTATTCTTAACTTTGAACTTACTTGAACAAGTTATACGACAATATAAAATAAATATAGCAGTTACAAAACGAAGAGAAATTGGCATTGATTTTAAAACATTTATAGCCTAAGAGCAAATCCCAATCCGGATACATTGGGATACACCCTTCGGAAAATACGTGTAATGACACCAACAGCAGGTTGACAAGTATTTCAAACACATTTTCTTTTGCTTTCCCTTGTAATGGACTGTTTTCAAGTTGAGAGATTTACGTAAAGCTAGTTTTAAGTTAGTAGCATATAGAGTATCTCTACTCCAGCTAGTTGAAGGAGTAAAAATTTCACACTTAAAAACATTACTTGTTTACTTAATGATTAAAAACATGATGCAATAAGGTGACGAGACAATGCACAAATAGCGTCCAAGATAAGAAATATTCGCATAGAACCTTAATTTGGTGAAGTTTGTAAATTCTATTTTGGTTTGCTTATTAAATACGATTTGTATTGCGCTCATTTTACTATTTATTCTTAAGAAAAGATATGAGCGGAACAGTTGCTAGAAAATATGATCAGTAATGTTAGAACGAAGAAAATAAACGTTGTACGTTAGTTACTGGCAATCCAAGATGCGGGCTAGATACCTTTGTCAATTTACGTGCATAAATAGGTTGTTTGTTTTTTTTTCTAGAAATTAATAAATTAAAATTAGTTCGCATTTAGTATTTTTTTTTACAATTTTTTTTATTTTTAAAGCTTTTATTTTGAGGGTGGTCGATAAAAAAAAATGCTAACTCCAGACAGGTATCTTACTGTAGAAATCAAATAATTGAAGAAATGTATTAAAGTAATACTGTTAATTTTTTCTAACATAATTTTTTTCTAATTTATAAACAATAAGCTAAAAAAGCAATAAAGTTAAAAATATTTGTAGTTTTTTAAATATATTCTTATTACATCATTATTTATTTGTTGATGCTACTAACGTATAATTAATAACAATAATATAATAATAATTCTTAAAGACGTTGCTGTAAATAATTTTTTTTTCTATATATCTTTTATTAAACACTGATTTAGTGGTGGTATTTAATCCTACGATTGTTTAATACAAGAAATGCATGGGAATAGAATAGAAACCTCAGACGGGACTCGAACCCGGGTCACCTGCTTTCCGGGTAGTTATGCTAACCATTGCACCACCTAGGCTAGCTAGATAATTTCTTCTACGCCCCGCACTACGAGTACGAATTAATCTATATTAATTTACTGATCTATACTTCTTAAAGACGGTGCTGCAAATAAATTAAATTAGTACGGAAAATATATTATAAGCATATTAAAGATAACTATTTGTAGTATAGACGTAATTAAAATTCCTCATTCATATAAAAGGATGTGTTTATGTAAGTGTGTGAGCAAGTGGTACCAACGCCATAACGATCTGACATTTGAATTGCTAATAGTCGCTACATTGCGCCATCGCACCTTTCCGCCAAAGCTTTTCAGTCAAGCAGCTGAAGTAATGAAACTACTGTTCTTATTCACTTTACATTTCCAACTCATTACATTACTTTTCCTGCAACTGTATTCATACTTAAGAGTGAGTTCAAAAATCAATTTATCCTTTTTTTAGCCCAGAGCTTACTATTATTATATTATATTCCAAGGTTCTTTTCGATTCTAAAAATACATGTATAATATATTCTTCATTATTTAAATAAACAGTTACTAATTATTATTCATTAGTTAGATTATTATAAAAAATGGGAGAGAAAATCTAGCTGGGGTTCGGTCAGAATGTTGATAAAAAAACTAAATTTTCCTCATACACGATGTGTGGGTCTCTTTTATGTATACTTCTTTCATATGACAAGTCTTACTGAATTTACCCTGCCCTGTTCTCTTACCACATCCGACTTCTGTATTTTTATGGGCTTGAGGTCAATAATAATGATTTAGAACAATAATAAATTGATATAAGAAATGCAAGGGAATAGAATAAAAAAATCTTACTGCCTCAGTCGAGACTCGAACCCGGGTCTCCTGCTTTCCGGGCAGTTATGCTAACCATTGCACCACCAAGGCTAGCTAGATAATTCCTCCTACTCCGATTTCGATCCTTTTATTTGAAAGTAGATAAGAGTTGCTCAACACTTCTAATTATGTTATAAACCATCTTCCTTGGCCGTTAATCTTTAAAGTAATAATCAATTACTAATTATACTAATTGTAACGAGGATAACTAATTTTCAATTTTTTAGAAAGCTTCTCTCTAAATTTTCTCTTTTAATATTTCTCTTCTCTACTAAAGACATAAGCTACTTACGCACGGAGGAAGCATTTGTTTTTTTTCCTTCTTCTTTTGAGCTTTTCAATTATGTGGAAGCATGTTGTCACACATAAATTTTGTTATTTCCCATGAAGTGGCATCAATCAGGAATGAATAGTTGATCGGTGGCGAGTGCGTGGCACGTGTGCGGCCTCCGTCAGGTTGAAGAGGTCTCGACCAGCCGCTCGTCATATCCGGCCGTGTGGGTTCTCACGATCGCTCATCTGTCTAATAGTCCTGTCCATTGCGCTTGCGTGTACCCACACAGCAGATACCCAAAACACCCACAAATCTAGTCATCAATAATTTGGATTCATTCAAGTTTTTCTTTTCATTTCCATGGGTTGACTGGAAAAATAAGTTGTAGACTGCTGCAATAACGGACCTTGTCTATGACTACTATTCTCACTGATTTGGACGCTTAAACTCTCTCATTAATATCATTCAACTAATTTGCTAACTTCGCAGAACCATAGTTTTAGTTTCGAACTGCAATTTGTTTTTCGTTTTTCAGTCCATATAGATGAGTATCGTGCTAATTTCTTAAGGTAAATAATCTAAAAGGTTATTATCACTACCAATGAATATAGAACTATCATACCTTCTATTATCCGTCTTCATTGGTTTCTGCAAACCATCTTCTGTTGGCGCCAACGAAGACGGATAATGAAGGTATGATAGTTCTAATTTCATTAGCTCACGGCTCTTCATAATATTCAACTTGTAGCTTGTCAGTACTATTACAAATGTTTGTGATGGCTAATTATCTACCATTAATATGGTATCTTAGGGTGTAATAATCTAAGGGTTGATCGCCCCTAAACCCGATCCTATCTATCTACCATTATTAGTTTACACTTTAAAAATTATTATATACCTTATTTATTATAAGGAGAGTAAACATTTACAAAATTAGTAGATTCAGAAATTTGTATAATCAAAAAGATTGATTACGTAGGTATGTGCAAATATGTCGTTTCAAGGGGGTTGATTAAGTAGGTACACTTAAAGTACGATACCAAGCAGTTTTTTTTAAATGTTAGCATTGCTTTCAACCACTTAGGGTCATGGAGGGATGGGTTATTTATAGGATGCCATCCTGTTCTAAACTACCAATGCTCAGGACAAGCTTTTTTTACTAATATATAAAAGATTGACCTAGGCGTGATTTGAACCCGCAGCGCCAGGATTGTGAGCCGAACGGATCCCATGAACTACCCTAGCGCCCCACCAAGCCGTTTACAAAAAGTGTACTGTCAAATACTGATGAATTTCCTATATATTATGTTTTCAAAGTTACTCTGTTTGAAAAAGGCTTAACCAATACCAATACATATACATATTTTTTTGGAAATAAGCACAATTTAAAAAAAAAAAAAAGTAAATCATTAAAATTTCAATATATTTTTAAGGCTGAGGAAACAGGTAATGAGAATACCAGACCCTTACGGGAAGAGGCCAATTGAAGGTTGAAACCTCCATCCTTATGATACTAGTCCACTTAAAAGAGTAAATTCTATTATACAGGGAAATCTAGAGGAGCCTAGGAAGATCTATACTGATATTAAAGCAGCTTGCAAGCGGCCCGCGAGTCCGTGTCAGTTTCCGTGTCAGATCGCGTGTCTCAAAACGTCGGTTGGTCGTAGTCTTGGCAGTGCCGGTAACAATGATATGATAAGTAACAGTAATTAGTAAGTTGTTTAGAGGCCTCTTTGTTAATAAGCACATTTAATTTATTTGTAAGTATTTATTAATTAGCTGTAAGTAATTTATATTTTCTATTTATTTATTTATTAGTTATAAAAGGTATTTGGTTCGATTATTGCCAGAAATTAGTAGTTTTACTTATTAGATATAATAAATTAACTTCAATTTATCTTTGTTCTATATTATTAATGACCCGTAGCCAATAACAATAGCATTAGTATTACCAAAAAAATTGGAGGAGAAAAGTTTATTTTATAACAACCCATACTTTGGATTATGTTTTAAATGTAACTTAGAGAGATTTGTGGCACAGTATAACGCTAAGGCAAGCTAAAGTTTGTCTTAATTCGTTTATTTATGCTGCACGCAATCCTTTTTTGCTCGCCAGATAAACTAAATTTTCTCTTTATGTACATACATATTTCCTCAAAAACAGACATCAGGGACTGACAAATTACCATTATATCGTATATGAACAGGTGTTCACTGCTGAAAACGTATGCAAATTTCATGACATTACTGCTAATGATGTACACATGGCGAGGAGCACTTGTCCATTCAACGAAGCCAATCCTGTCTAATACAACGTGGTTCTTAATATTTTTCTAATAATTTCTAATTTCTTAATATTTATATAATCCATATGCATATTATCTTTTGGAACTAATGAAATAAAGTGAAAATATACATAAAAATATTAAGAAGCCTTGTAGGTAGTGGTGTAGCAAGAGTTGTTACTCTAAGAGTTGTTATTTAAAAGGAAATGTTCCTAGAATAATCAAGATTTGTTGTATGGAGCCTGCTCCAAGGTACTGTATGGAGCAGGAGAGACGACGCTTGTGCATACAGACACATATCTATGAGCCCGGTATTTAGCTGCGTTCAAATACAGCGGGAAATGGCGTTAACTGTCGACTAGTGTGTGTTCTGGCAACTCCTAATCCTGCCTCTAAAGCAAACTCCACTGCAACCATTCTACTCTTAAACTGAACTTCACTAATATTGGAACAGGCCCGCAAACAAAATAAACCCCCTGTATTATTTGCCCTCAGAATAAATATTTTTATCCGCTCAAGACCAACTAAAATATCTACTAAAAAGCTCAATTTACACTTAAAGCAAAACATAAAACACTTTATGTATACTTAATAAATAAATAAGATAAAAAATAAATGTTTGAGCCTTGAAAACTGCTTTACCGTCTGCACAGTAAATCAAATTGATTGACTGTACCATTTTTACAGATGTGAGTTCTCACCTATTGGTTTTCTCACCTATTAGTAACCATTAGTTTTCTTCTTCGCAAACAACTGACAGTTATAGAACTGAATGTATTATAAAGCAAATAAAGCAAAGTCACAAATGTGACAAACCATGTCTCTATTCACATCTCACGGACGAAGGACGAGAAATCTCCCCGAAAATTTTACTAATTGTAATGTTTTCTTTTAGTGTTTCATATATATATNTATGTGAAAAAACAAGCGAGCTATAGGAGTTCCGGGAGCAAGTCAAGTAGAGTCACAGCTAGAGGCATAGACATAATAAGTCTTTTCCAACAATTACATTAGACACTTGCCACTATCTCATTCCTGGTAAATTCTGAAAGGATCTAAACCAACTTCCTTGGATATGTGAAAAAACAAGCGAGCTATAGGAGTTCCGGGAGCAAGTCAAGTAGAGTCACAGCTAGAGGCATAGACATAATAAGTCTTTTCCAACAATTACATTAGACACTTGCCACTATCTCATTCCTGGTAAATTCTGAAAGGATCTAAACCAACTTCCTTGGATATGTGAAAAAACAAGCGAGCTATAGGAGTTCCGGGAGCAAGTCAAGTAGAGTCACAGCTAGAGGCATAGACATAATAAGTCTTTTCCAACAATTACATTAGACACTTGCCACTATCTCATTCCTGGTAAATTCTGAAAGGATCTAAACCAACTTCCTTGGATATGTGAAAAAACAAGCGAGCTATAGGAGTTCCGGGAGCAAGTCAAGTAGAGTCACAGCTAGAGGCATAGACATAATAAGTCTTTTCCAACAATTACATTAGACACTTGCCACTATCTCATTCCTGGTAAATTCTGAAAGGATCTAAACCAACTTCCTTGGATATGTGAAAAAACAAGCGAGCTATAGGAGTTCCGGGAGCAAGTCAAGTAGAGTCACAGCTAGAGGCATAGACATAATAAGTCTTTTCCAACAATTACATTAGACACTTGCCACTATCTCATTCCTGGTAAATTCTGAAAGGATCTAAACCAACTTCCTTGGATATGTGAAAAAACAAGCGAGCTATAGGAGTTCCGGGAGCAAGTCAAGTAGAGTCACAGCTAGAGGCATAGACATAATAAGTCTTTTCCAACAATTACATTAGACACTTGCCACTATCTCATTCCTGGTAAATTCTGAAAGGATCTAAACCAACTTCCTTGGATATGTGAAAAAACAAGCGAGCTATAGGAGTTCCGGGAGCAAGTCAAGTAGAGTCACAGCTAGAGGCATAGACATAATAAGTCTTTTCCAACAATTACATTAGACACTTGCCACTATCTCATTCCTGGTAAATTCTGAAAGGATCTAAACCAACTTCCTTGGATATGTGAAAAAACAAGCGAGCTATAGGAGTTCCGGGAGCAAGTCAAGTAGAGTCACAGCTAGAGGCATAGACATAATAAGTCTTTTCCAACAATTACATTAGACACTTGCCACTATCTCATTCCTGGTAAATTCTGAAAGGATCTAAACCAACTTCCTTGGATATGTGAAAAAACAAGCGAGCTATAGGAGTTCCGGGAGCAAGTCAAGTAGAGTCACAGCTAGAGGCATAGACATAATAAGTCTTTTCCTTCTATCTTGAACCATTTTAGTGCAATTTGTCAGTAATTGTAACTTTGTTTATTGATGGTGTATAAGTTTGTATTGTAAAATTAGCAAACTATCATTAGCTCTTCATCGTTACCCAATAAATTACATTTATTTGTAATTCTCATGTTGACATTATTAATTGACCCGTAGCACATAATAGTAAATTGAAATCGGTAAAGGGAATTGGATTATGACAGAAAAATAAATTAAAACGCTACAAATTATTCGTCAATTTCTTATTTTTTACATATTTAATATTCATTAAATAACATTATTAGTTCTAAACATGTAGAAAATAAATAAAGTCATTGGAATATTGCTAATTTTACATTATAGCAGATACTTCATTAATACCTCTGTAAAGGATTCTTCTAAATTACATTACGGTGCGAAGGACTTGGGTGCTCGTGAATTAGATGCTCCAGTGGAAACTCAATCGATGGTGGAAGTGGGCATCTGAGACTGTACTTTCTCCTGTAGGCCTATCTACTTCCAGGCAAGAATGTAGGTAAGGGACTTACGCATCTGTATAGCGGCCAGCGGAAGACGGGTTGCTAAATTGGGAATATCCTCGAGTAATTTTGGAATGCACGTCGTTTCCGGCTCACCTATATGAATTGCTAAGAAAATCTCATTCCGAGTGTATCAAACCCTGATCAAACCCTGATATGACTGTTAGGAATTGTCTGGACTGGTGAAGTTTTTCTAGGAGTGCTGAAAATAGCTTCTATCTGCTTAAACGCAAGGTCGTTCTTATTAATATCATGGACCTAGTCATGTCCTCAACGCTTTGTTAGCCGTGGAAGGAACAGGGTTGAAATTTCGTTTTCGGTCATTATCGTAATTTGATATTTTGCTCATTATATATATATAATGCATCCTGTAAAAAGTGCAGAGACCGAGGAAGCTTCTCACCTGATGTTTGCCACGAGGGATTGGCCACAGTATCCTTCTCCTAGTCTACTGAGACGCCCTTGTCCGAAACCACATGACCCAGATAGTTGGTGTTAAGTTTTAAGTTGGATGCACGCAATCGCGTGAAGTTGTTCTCCAGGTTCATTATATAATCTGCGAAGGACCTGCTGAGGACTATGATGTCAAGATATACTAGACAAGTTTTCCATGATAAGCCTCTTAAAATATTCTCCACCAGTCTTTCAAAAGCTGCTGGGGCGTCCAGTCGGATCAAAAGTTCAAACGGCATCACAGTAAATTGCAAATCTAGGAGGGTCCATACGGATTTCCAAGTAAGCCTACTTCCCTTCGAAGGAGACAAAGGATGCAGGTGTTACCCTCCAATTGTACCTTTCCCGTGCAGGTCTGGTCCCCACGCCACCTAACAGTAATACATTAATATATATTAATTGTAAAATAAATTTCCTCTAACTTCTGAAATATTAAAATTACTAACTAAACAAATACTTAAAACTCAGTAATTCAGTGAATAGAACCATCAGCAAAGTCTACAACTCTGAGAGCAAATCTCCAATGTACCACCACGCCACAAGGTTTGAGAAGGACTGCCTTTATATCATCAGATAATATAACAAAGCCCTCCGCCAGTTTCAAAATCATCCAATAGCCCAAACCCATATGTTAAATAAAAAGGAGAAGACGAAGGCGAGAGTAAATACTCTGGGATTTGAACCCGCAGCACCACAATTGCGAGAACCGAATGGAACACACGAGCTCCCGTTAACCCCATTGCTCATTTTCAATACTAAAAAAAAGAAAATTATTTTTTCTCATATCGATATAATTACCTGTATTTTTAGCGAAATATTTATTGTTTTGAAGCACTATCAAACTTATGAAATACGCTTGAAGAACTTGTGTATAATTAATCCCCCTCCTCTCCTTGATTGTTAGTTTTCGTCCGGGCATCAGATGATGTCTAGTGTTGAAGATTTTTTTTTTTCAAACCGAATTATGGGAATATTAGTTAACCGATGATAAGCCAATAATATTTTGTAATTATGTATTGAACAAGTATAAAATTGTAAAATTATGGAATGAGCATGAGTAAACAAATACTTCATTAAATAAACATAACTTAATAAAATGCATAATGAGTATAACTAAGAAATTATTATTAGATAATGGGAATGGGATTCAAGAGTAATAAACGTAAAAGTTATGTTAATAATATACTTCTATTGTAAAGAGAGTTATTGGGTTTGAACATTTATATGGCAGGACGAAACCTGAATCACAGAGCAAATGCAACCACTACCAATGCAGAATGATGTTTCCGATGAACGATGCCAATAAAGAATGCTGATTCGTTGTCATGAGTCACAGATGTCTGCAAAATGAAAAAGCTCCACACCACCTCTTTAGATGTTCAGCTTCTGTCAAATTAAAATGATATCAAGGTAGAAATTTAAAAATAATAATAATTATACTATGTACTGATCGTAATTTATGTCAAATCGCACTTTGTAATAGCTCTTCCTAAAAAAAA
>KZ807826.1:233267-247688 GCA_000696205.2 Oncopeltus fasciatus
AAAAATAAATAAAAAAATCAATCAAATCCCAATAACAAAACTGAAAAGAAATGAGATTTCATATAAAATAAATGGAAATAATAAGATAATATCTACTTAATAAAAATTATAATTTTTCAAAAGAATTTTCGTTTGCCAAAAAATATATCCTCAAGAGGTAGGCTAGGGACTAATCTCTGGCTAATTATTAGTCGGATATCAGTCAAATTTTCCCTTTAACCTTTTCTTTTTTGGGATCGAACGTCTCGCTATACTAAATCATAAATGTTTTTATTTGTTTTGCTTTTTATGGTTGTAAACCATTCCATTTTTTTCTCTTTTTTTAACCAGAACAAATAACTGTTTAAAGGGTTCTATTACTACTAAATATTGTACTTTCGTGAGAAAAAAAAGTACTATGGAAGTTCATAACATAATAACCACTTAAACGTCAACTTGGAAGACGTGATGTTTAGTAGAGAAGAGGCAAAGTGAGGAAGACTACTAATCAGACTGCTGTTGGCAGGTGACTACAACTAGCATATGGATACAGTCTCGCAAAGGTCGATATGATAAGATAAGGAGAAGTTGAGGGTTATCGCACGACAAATATACGCTTGCTCAAAAAAGAAAGACAATTTTTTCCTCCTCTAGCCTGTGATAACTCAGATACTGAACTACTAAACAAAATTATTTAAACGACAAATTATGGAATTGAATATTTCTGTTTAGTCGAGTTTTCCTCTATTTATCTATCAAGAACTAATTCTATTCAGATCAAAAAAATTCAATTTCACTTTTAAATTTATAAATTCCGAGTATTCACTCCATAAAATAGACCACATTTATTCATCTCAGTAAACAAATGCTCCTTCATTGTTTAATTTACTAAAATAAACGTATATTTATGTTAGATGAGATTCCATTGAAGACATTTTCAGATATTTTCCTCTTTTTCCAGGAGTAGCTCTTTGCACATAAACTTAAGCTCCAGCTCTTTAACTTCTTCAATTTCATTCTTTTAAGCTTCAAGTAACATTTATTTTATTTTTTCTTAGTATTAATGTTATACGGTAAAAAAAATCGTATTATATTATAATATATAATGTTATTAACATTATGATTTTCCCTATGATATAAAGCTGTAAGAATAAAANAATTATTTATAGAACTTACAATCATTTTGGCCTAAGTCATTTTTCTAGTTTAATATTTTCAAGTTTTTACCATTTTATACCATTTTATTTTATACGTGTGTATTTTATAAATTATAAATTTGAAGCCAATTAAGTCTTAACGTATTATTAATACAAACTATAATATATTATTAATTTTTAACTTTGATTGGTTACAAATCTATAATAAATTAAAACATATAAGTGCCATAAAATAAAATAACATATCTGTATTATGTATATAAACAGGAGAATAAATAAAAGTATGGAATACACAAAAACAAAATAACAATAAATAATAAATTTTTGTTGGTTCAAGAGCTAAGAAAATTCAAGTACAACATATTAACCTCGTGAAACTAATGAATCAATGTCTTAGATTTTTTACCAAAAAGTTTCCCGATTCCTAAATATTTTAGTGTATTAAATATATGATATTAATCAATCCAATATTTATTGTATAATATAAGTTTTCCCAGACAATCTTTCAGAATGTAACATTTCCTTTTCTAAATATTGTACTTCCTCGAATAGCGAACTCTGCAAAAACATATTTTTTTAACTTAAGTTTTCCAAGTACACATTATTCTAACATATACTCTCACTTTGTCAATATCTTCCTTTTTCTTGGTGTTTTTACTTTTAATTTATTTTAATGAAGGATTTTTTATGCCCAGGGTCATTACCAACAAATGTACGAGTGTAATAAACTAACAACTTTTAATGCAAGGGAACAGAATAAAAATCTAACTGTCCCAGCCAGGACTCGAACCTGGATCTCCTGCTTTCCGGGCCGGTACGTTACCATTTACGCCACCAGGACAAGCCTGACGAGTTATCAAATTCCCCGCACTAGTGTCGAGAGCTGACATTGTCAAGCTGTTTAAATGACTCTCGTTATTTACTTTTAATTTTTAACTTTATAAATATTATTTTTCTTGTGGTATTTAATCCCAAGTAAATTTTAACAATTTTTAGTCAAGGGGACAGAATAAAAAATCTAGCTGTCCCAGTCAGGACTCGAACCTGGATCTCCTGCTTTCCGGGCCGGTACGAAACCATTTACGCCACCAGGACAAGCCTGACGAGTTATTAAATTCCCCCGACTAGCCATGTACCGGCCCGGAAAGCAGGAGATCCAAGTTAGTGTCGGGGCTGTGACAGTTAAGATTTTTATTCTGTTCCCTTGCACTAAAATTATCCAAGTATAGAAAAAAAAGAGCCAGGTTCTTATAATTTTGGAATATTCGTAATGCAAAATGGCCCTATTAATAGAATCCCTGATTGTGAAACAAAATTCAAATTTGTGTAACCTGGATTTTAGAGATTTTAGGAGGTGGGTAAGCCAGGATAAGCCAGGCAGAGCAGCAATAGGTACCAGAGAATACTCCGCATTAATTTATTATCTCGTTTTGATTTGAATCTAAAGTTTGTGCTACAAGGTCGACCAAATAGTAGTAGACAAACCAAGTTTTAGATTGATATCTCACATACGTTTAGGTTTGACTTCAGACTTCCTCAAAGCCTTTTGGATTCAATTAAAAATCTTTAATGTTAGACAGGAGACTCGGGTTCTAATCCACCTACGGCAGAATTTTGATTACTTAAACTTAAGTAACTTTCTGTTACTAGAAAAAAACAATGAATCTTGGGATTTTATACCGGTGTGACTTAATGTGCGAAAATAAACTGTGTTGATATAAGGTTTCTTTTGTTAGATTTAATAATACTATATTATTGTTAGAGATAAATGTGTTATCAGGTGTGATGTGATTTGCGTAAAATCCCGAATATTATTGATAGAATAATCTAAAACTAAGCAATTATTGAGAAACGGAGAACTCAAAGCACATGACCTGACAAAGAGGATAAAAGTTTACAAACAACAAGATTTTGGATAGTACGGCTTTCTAATAGGGGTTGTTTTGTAAATGATGGCTACATTTTACATTCCAATTGTTTAACGCTCCACATTTTTCCAAAGTATGATTCTCTAAACATGATAAAGGAGACAAAGAATGTTGTACAGTGGTTCTTCACGAGCTTTAGGCAATAAATAACTTTCATATCCACCTACCTAAAAGACAAAACACAGATAAAACTTATCTCTACCGATCACGTCATATTTTGGATTCAAACATCGTCAGGTTGTATTCTATATACACATCCACCGCTTACGTGTGCTTTGAAATTTGCAGCCTTTTTCTAACAACGTTTTTGTAACTTCATAAATGACCAATAAATATTTTTGTATAAGATAGGAATTTCATAAAATGAATAAATAAATAAAAATGACAGGTATTGCAAAATAATGGTTTAAAACTTAAATTTATATATTTATAACCTTTAATAACATCCTTCACGGGTTCAGAAACTTTTATTTTAGTTATGAATTTAGTTTCAATTTATGTTAGCTTGCTTTAGAATTTGGGAGGTAGAAACAGTATGAATTGTGTTTTTGGAAGAAATTAGGCTTGACAGTAGAGCATCTCTGCTCTAAGCTCAGCACATGATGCATGATTCAAGGAGATTCTTCATTGTCTTAGAATCATAATCATTGTTTCTTAGTCGTTAAACGATTTCTCTTATTGGATCTTTTGTCACCGCTACTACCACACCTTTCATGAACCAAATACATTACACTGGGGAACAATTTGAAACTTAATTTCTGTTGAGTTAAATTTTTTAGCTGTTTTCTATAGATTTAGACATGCTGGTTTCAAAACTGTTTTTAGTTTTCTTTTGTCACGTCAAGTTCGGTTTCAATGTGGGTGGGGCGGATGATAGTCCTGACCTGCCTGCTTAGTTACGTCTGTTTTACTGTGGTGAAACGTTGTGTGTCGGTAAGCAGTATTTAGTATTTCGTTACGGAAGTGTACAGAACTACATAGTGTGTTTGACCTGAAACGTTTCCTTATGGCTACCTCTGCTCCTACTCGTCAAAAACAACCCCGATTCGTTTTGTTATATATGTGACAGTTTTACCATTCCCAGTCAAAGGACAAACATCAGTACATTTGTCAGAAAAGCATATTTTGCCTATTTTAAAATGAAACTTGGTGATCAAGATAAAGCATGGGCACCTCATAAATTGTGTAAACCGTGTGTTGAGGGTTTACGGATTTGGACCAAGGGAACACGTGCTTAGCTTCCATTTGGTATACCTATGATTTGGCGCGACCCCAAAGATCATTCAAGTGATTGTTACTTTTGTATAGTGAACTATCGGGATATAACAAGAAAAACAAATATAAAATAAAGTATCCTAGTTTACCGTCAGCTATACCCCCAGTACCGCATTCAGCCCAAGTCCCCAAGCTCAACAAAAAAAAGTGTACCCCAGTGATAATTATTAATGGGACCTCAAACTATAGAAATTATTTTGGTAATATATTATAATTGATCCTCAGCTACATTCAGCATCATAAATGGACCAACCAAATGAATTTAAAAAATGATAAAAAACGAAAAGAGAAACTACCAAATATGAATCAAAACAAATACAGTCGCTTCTAAAAGCGAGAGAAGCCAACTTTGGTAATTAAAAAAAGAAAGAGTATAGCCCCCCCACTCCCCAGTTTGTCCAGAAAGAACAATAGCCGGAGAGATAAACGGTATTGTCTGTTTATATAAACACGGGAGATATTCTAAGCTTTAACTGGATTAAACAGTAGATAAGAATGGAAATGAGAGATGTTTTAGGTGGTGGAGGGCTAACTGCTCTAAGCCCGGATTGGATAGAGCATCGCAAATATTGATGGAAGAGTCTAGTCAATATTTGGCTGGGTTCTCCTGTTATTAGCTGGTGTCTCGTCTGAAATAAATATCAAGAGTTTTCTCTATGTTTCCCTTCGCCAACTCCCTGAATCCCACCCTAATCATTCTTTCATGGACACTTATGCCAAGATTTAAATCCGTTTTCACATAAAGCAATTCTACACAACAAAAACATTGCTAAAACATTGCTTATCCCATTCTTCGTCGTTCTTAAAGTAAACTTGTAGAAAAACATATCATTCTATAAATGATTTTAAATATGAAGTGTGCCTCATATATATATATATAAGTNAAAAGTTTTTTTTCATCACTAATCCACTGCATTAAAAGGTTTTTCGAGCCTCAAAATGATAAAAAATATTAACCAAAACTTTTGGAAGTTATAAACAATAAATGCAAGGGGATTGAATAAAAAATCTAACTGTCTCAGCCAGGGTTTGAACCTGGATCTCCTGCTATCCGGGCAAGCGCGTTAGCCAATATAGTAGAGCAGTCAGTGGGTAAGTGTTTTTTTTTTCGTAATTTTTTAAAATTTTAAAAGCAAAATGACTCTAATACTGATCTTAAACCAAAGAATATTTGATTACCCGATACATAATATTGAGTTTTCGATTTCTACATAAGTGAATTTTGTTCTTCCTACGTTTGTTTTGTGAAATTATGTCGGTACATAGATTCTGTCGAGAAAATCGCTAATGGAGGGCTGCTAAAAACCAGTACTGATTACATTTTGATATAGAAAGAAACTTTATCTAACTATAGGTCAAATAATTATACCTTAATTATATTATTTATATTCCGTGAAAGAAATAACCATTACCAACCAATAATTACTTATCTTATTCATAACCTTTATTTATATATTACATTCTGTTAAAAATAAATAAAAACATTTTGTAATTTGATAACAATGAATAATAGAAAATAAATGACATTAATGAGAGTCACATGAGGTGGCACCACTCTCACCTTTATATTTAAGGTATAAATCCTGTATCTTTTTAGTATGTAAATCTAAATAATTTTAAAAATTATTGTTAAGTCTGAATGGAATCCATAATCTACATTAGGCTCTCCTATGGCAGAGTTCTAAAGCATCTTGAACCTTGCGTCGAGAAGATGGTTCCCGGGCCTCTTCCGACAAAGACAAAGCCCAAATGTTTGCCCAGCATCTAAAGCAAACATTCACTCCTCATCCAGATCCCGATAACTTGTCCAATGACGCCGAGGTTGGGGAGTCACTGGACATTCCATCACCTGTTTCTTTGCCTATTATGGCTGTAACGCCTTCTCAGAGCAAGTATATAATTAATCTTAATATTTATGACTTAATCACCGGGCCAAAACTCCGAAATCTCCCAAGACAAGAAAATGTTTCCCTGACTTACCAATACAATTGTGATTTTTGTACTATTCAAGTTCTTTTCCTGAGCAAATTTTCCCAAATTATTATTTTTCCAAAACTTGGTAAACTTATATCCATAGTACGTTATCATACAGCTTCATAAGTATTTTTCCTTTACTGTCCAATGTCTTCAAGATAGTTTTTTTAAAACGAAGCTCTCATACTGGGCAAAGTCCGTTCTTATGAAACGATACCTATAATAACTTCCTCAAATATTCCTTCTAATCATCAGTTCGGCTTCCGTTTCCAGCATTCAATAGTCCTGCAGGTGTTACGCGTTTTAAACTTTATTTCCTCTTCCCTCGAGCAAAATAATTTTTTCCTGGTGCATTCTTAGACGTCACTCAAGCATTAAACCGAGTCTGTCATACTGGTCTACTCTGCAAGCGCAAATCCATATTCCCAAGCATCGCATGCCAGATTCCTAAGTCTTAACCTCTAAACAGTTAATCATTCTAACCGTTACTTTCTTAGGTAGACATTTTAAAAAATTTTAAAAATATGATTGTCATATTCCCTGTTGATGTTAATTTCCAATTATGAAAAGAGTTTCCCGACATTGTAGCGCTTAATAGCATTCCCATACCTCTATTTGATTCATATTAAATGATTTTTGTTGGGGTTCGGTCAAGGTAGATCCAAAAAAAAAAAAAAATACAAATTTAAAAAAGTGTATTTTTTTAAAAGATTATCAGCCAACGTTTCGGTTTACATTGTAAGCCATCTTCAGGGCTGTAGAAATACAATGTCATGAGAATACAATAATAATTTACAATATTATAATATAGAATTGCCATAATGTAATGTGATATCAAAAGTATGAATGTAGAAAGCTATGTAAGAGAATTTAAAATCATGCAGACAACAACCTATTCAAAAAAAAAAATTATTGAAAAAATTGAAACAGTAATTGACCACACCTGCCTATCATGAAGACGAGAGTGGACGTTCTGTCCCTAAGTTCACATTTCCATGACTGAGAGGAAAATATAATTTTTGAGAAAGACATCGTGGGTGGTGGAAGTGTGGGGGGGAAGGTAAGAGGCGGAAGGTACAAAGGGAGAGCGGCCTGTTTCTAAAAGGGGGCGATAAAAAGGACAAAGGAATGAAGAAAGGGTATTATTGGGAATAAGTAACTTTGGAACTGGGAAAAATATTTGACAGGTTTATTTAGAAGGAGGGCTAATGGTTTTTAGAATGTTGAAAATGTTTGAATAAGTTGAAGAAATTAGTTCTATGTCTGTTCTGTCGTTAACTAGATTGTGTTGTTAATGTGATCGATTTCAGATAAAAGTTGTTTGTGTTTGTAGGGTTCAGTGGAAAGAATGGTTATGCTCTCGAAATCAAATGTGTGTTCTTCATTAAAAACATGTTTAGTGAGAGCAGTTTTTATTAGTTTTTTCTTTATGTCATTTTTATGGTTATTTATTCTACAGGAATTCGGGCTTTTTGTTTGTCCAATGTAAGAGCCATAGTAATTAGGTGGAATCTATTTGATACGTCCGTTTCCTTGGGTTCCACCTGGACCCTCGACATACAGCAGACGACAATGGAGTATTAACTCAAAAGGCAGGAATTCAACATACGCTACGGATTATTATTCAGACTTATAAACAACTGCAATAGAAACAAACTGACTCTATACATAGCTTTACTACAACCAATCTGGACACACTTTACAGGAGTCAGAGATACCCTTAAGCCTTCCTACTCCAACAAATACAATCCTTTCTAACGAGAATGCTATGAATGGCACCAAATACCCCATATTATGTTTCTAACTCCAAGACCTCATCTCCTCCCGCTTTACTCTACTCCACTGTAAACTCCCATTCCCATAAGTGATCTTCACTTATTTATTTCATTTTATTTTTTGATCATATGTGTATTTTTATTTTGTTAATATTATCAAATAAATAAAAAACAATTAAAACATAATGTAATAAATACAGTTTTATGCTTAAAAATGGAATAAGAAAAAAGAGTGGATATAGTGTTTGGGTTAAAGTGGACAGCTTGATTGGAAGCGATATGTTGTGCGGGGGTGTGAGAACGCTGACAGACCGCGACAATCAGACTTCACACGTAGACGGGGGGAGCCGATCTGAGTCCGCCTTCTGTTTACACTGAGAGCACCCTCCCGGACTAGTGCAGGTTCTCTTCCCTTTGTGCACCCCTGTTATCGTTCCTAATTGTGACAATGGTACGGAATTAGCGGCGATTTCCACCGTGAGAACAGACGCCCGCAGCTGCCCGCCCCCGTCCTTACTTTCTAATTGATATATCTCTCCCCTTTACACACAATAAGAACCATTGACAGTGCGTGTCAAACGGTTATTGCAGAGAATGAAGGTGCCGTTTGATAAAACTGCAAAGTCAGCAGAGCCCGTAATAACACGGCATAACCTTTAATGAGGTATGGGCGAAAAATGCATGATCTTTGAAGAACAATTTGTACTTAATGGTACAAAATTTTCTTCAAAGATCAGACATTTTTCGCCTGAAATAGCCGACACACAGCTTCATTTGAACGTGGAATTAAAATATTTTAAAATAATTTTATTGTAATATGGTAATTTTGCATTATTGTAATTTTATCTGACCTTAAAACCGTATAGTAGTAGTGAGACACACTCATATCTTTCACCATTGATGCACTAAAGTTTTCACAAAAATAACTCTTTTGATAACTTTAAGAGATCACCCCAAAACAGAAGTTGTACAGCACTAAATTCTCAATTCAACAAAGCGTTCAGAAATGCATTTTCATGACGTCCAGAAAGTAATGTCTATATAAGAAAATACTTATGAAAATTAAAGAAAAATTAGTAAGATATAATAATAAAAAAAATATTTGCATAAAGTAATTGCTTAAAACATTTAATGAAGACCAAATGAAATACTATGCAAGACCCTGTATTTCTGAGTCGTCCATCGTCATCAAATTGAGCTAAATAACTAAGAACTAAGTAACAAACTAATAGTTTATGATATATAATAATATAAATAATCTAATATTATAGTTTACATTAAAAAAGTATTATTAATTGGTTATAACTTTGTTCCATTAATGGTCATGAAGCTTTAGTCAATTGGATTCCTCCTTCAACGGCAGTGCTGATTGTGGAAAGATTTATTTCTACTTATCACTCTACTCTCCACTCATCATCCTTCTTGAGCTAGTCCCTAACATCCAATATCAGTTTGACATGAAAATCGGTGGTCATAAACCACCCATATTGTTATTCACAGTTGTAGTTGCATATATGTATATAACAGGTCTTCAAGCCTACGTTACAAACAGACGAGGCTTTATGGATCCTATCTCGAAAGCTTATACCTCACACTTGAGTTAAGTGATTAAATCTGAGGATGGGATATTGTAAGCGGTGAATGTATATAAACCAACCTACCGAATGATCTGTATTGTAAATTGAATTAATCCAGTCCATCAGGAAACATTTTCACTATTGAGAAAATAACAGTCGTCTGCTGGTTGTTTAAAATAGAACTCTATTAAGCCTGTTATTGATCACACATTTCCACTAGTATTTATTTGTCTTCCACTACATTCACGTTTTGATTACATTAACGCCCAAACTAGGCAATTCCATCCAGCAAGACCTTTATGCCGTCTTTCGATATACCCCCAGAACCTTCTTGAATTTAATATTCTGGTTTATGCCTTTTCGAGAGGATTCGAAGTTTATTGGAATATAATAAAAATTTCTTTTGAACTATACCACACTTATTCGTTCTTCTTTTGACTGGCCTAGAAGATTATCGGGTAAAATGTAACCCACTATAGAACTTTCTAAACTCCAATATTTACCTAAAAAATGTTGAAAACACGCAGAGAGAGTGGACAGATAAAGGGAAAATTGTATGTATTAGTTAAACATCAATGAATGCTTAAAATAAGAATATCCTGAATATCATATAGTACCTTAGTAAGAGGTTACCGGGGGGTGGTGGAGGGGGGCGATCTTAGAAAAAGCCTCTCAGAATTACTAGATGACTCTAGGGGTAGGGGTATAAATCGAAGGTGACTAATAAGCCGATCCCTAGCAAGCCATTAAGAGGCGGGTTGGGTGGCACACCCCTTAGGTAAACAACCCCCTCCACCTTCTCCTCTTAATGGCAACCATTAGAAATAGTGATCCTACCCTCTCTCTCAGCCGGCTTACTGCCTTCATAATCCCCCACCCCTATTTCCAGGCATATCGTCTTCACATTAGGCCCACTTATTACCTTTATCTTCATCTCCAGTAGTCACATTCCCTCGCTAAATTTGAGACTATATACATTTAAATTTTGTGGCCTTATGTTATTGTGGGCTGAAGCATTTTTATTGATAGCAAATCATTGTATCATTAGATGCGTTATAAACTTCTATATGTGTGCGTTACTACAGTAGAAGTATACGTTACTACATTTAACGACTTTGCTAGGATTAAAAAATATATACTCTCGTTCTCATATGAAAAAAAAAAATTACGCAAACTTATAAAGCCGATGACAAATCTTAATACATAACATAAACTGTTCTGCATTACTAAAATGAAACCGGTTTTACACGATACAACGAATTCCTTCCTAAAGTGAAGTTTGTCGGTTCGTCAAGTTCTGTAAACGTTATTTAAATCAAACTCTAGATTTGATGATAGATCATCATAGCATTTCATTCGACCACGTTCAAGTTGATAACTTTATTCTTATCCTTAGAGATGAGATGTAGCCAATTTTTAGAGAATCGTGTTCTTTCTAAATTCTTCGTATAAAGAGTGAGACTTCGATAGGACCCAAGTTCTTTTAATCAACAGAATCATCAGTGTGTGTATTTATGTAACATACATTTCTGACATTTAAAATTTGAACTTTTTTCTCAATTATATGTGTTTCTTGCTTAATTCTATAATAAATAACGTTAAAATGAACGAAATACAGTCTACTAGCCTAGTTTATGATAAGAAGCATCCGATTTCTTTGTGATCCTGACGGTGAGGTTCATCTGGAAGAGATCCCATGACATAAGATTGCCCTCATACCCATATAAACTTAACAATATCATTTTTTATGACTTGTTGAACTGAATTATAGCCATTGTTGACCATTTCTAACTTACAGCTTAATTAACCTCTTCTATCCGTCTGATTTCGCTCTCTTACGACCATTCTTTTTGTCATAGTGATATGGCAAGTTTCATTGAGAACTAATTGAACTAGTAACGACTCATAAACCGTAAAATACAAATTGTCAGTTCAGGTCACTCCTAATTTTATATTTCTTTGAAAAGCTTCTTAATATTTATTTTATCAGCAATGAAACCTGTTTTCAGTTTCATACACTAAACTAAATTTTGCATCCGTAATGTTTTTTTTCTCTTTTTTTTCTTCCTCTAGACATTTCAGGTTATCTATCACTTCTATGGGATTGATTTTGCTCAACCACGAACTTAGCCTTTCGTTTTGTTAGAAATACATGCCAGATTTCATTAGGAATGTTATATAAGTAATATACATTGGCTCTCTCTCTTTCTCTCTCTCTTTCTCTTTCTCTCTCTCTCTCTCTCTCTCTCTCTCTCTCTCTCTCTCTCTCTATATATATATATATATATATATATATATATATATAGAGAGAGAGAGAGAGAGAGAGAGAGAGAGAGCGAGAGAGAGAGAGAGAGAGAGAGAGAGAGAGAGAGAGAGNTATTAATGCATATATACATTTAGTGAAAATCATTTTTAGTATGAAAATACCATTTTAAAATTAGCCATGTGAACAACCTATATATCTAATATCTAATTCCCTCGGAAATTACTTTAAAAAAAAAAAAAAAAAAACCTTGTTTTTGTCGGTACTTGTTAGGACCGAGACAATGTGAGTGATCAGCAATGTACTCACAAATCACATCACACCTCGCATATGTTTGCTTTGATATACCTCACGTATGAGACAGACTTGTTCCGACTATTCATATCTTTTATCTTTCGAGGAAAAGTTTCCGAATGATGTAAACAGCAAATATTGAAGAGACACGTGGAAACGAACGTTGCATATATCTGGCCTTGGCGGAATGATTCAAACATCTGCAGTTCTTAGTGTATTACTATTTAGTATTTAATATGCTAAAACTCATTTTCCATAAATGACCACACAGCACATATTCTTTCGAGTTTATTGGCCGATTTGAGCAATTTACGTTAGATTGATCAAAACCAAGCTAATGAGTTGTTACCTTATGAAATTGTCTTTATTTTATTATGTCATCTTAAATAATACATAATAAAATAAAGACAATTTCCTATTCAGGATTTATTGAATTAGTCACTCTTCCCTAGAAATGGTTTTTAAGTTGGTATAACATTCATCATTTTCGTTTACTCACAAAGCTTTCCTAAACGGCACCGTATTTTAGCAAATAAAAAGAAATGGAGCCTCCAATTGTAGAAAATCTATTTTTATGTCTCATTTTTTCTATTTATTTTTTTTTTTTTCCAGAACCGATTAGATGTTCCAGTCGCTAACAAATAATTTATCCTGTAAAATAAGTTGCCATAGTTACAAGAAATGTTTATGAGGGGAGAAAAGAGAATAACTTTCAAGATACCTGATTCATATTTCCTGAATGATAATCGTCAAACATGACCAGGAATATACGGAATTGAACCATGGCCAATTTGTCTGAAATATCATCAACGGATATTCCCGAGGTTTGTGGTTTCCTAATTAAATCAATTTATAAGAAACAATGAACAGCAGATTAAAGACAAGATCTACAATACCGCACAGATATTGAGCTAATTACAAATCGCTAAACCAACTGTTGCTCACGCGAGGAAACCATTCAGAAGATAATTATATTAATTTCTATGAGAAAGATGTAATGATTTTGCTTGTTTGTTTTTTCCATTATCATTATAAAATCAATTGACATAACTTAATAAATTAGTAACAATTTTTAGTGCAAGAGAACAGAATAAAAAATCTAACTGCCCCAGCCAGGACAAATAACGAGAGTCATTTAAACAGCTTGACAATGTCAGCTCCTCCGAGCATAAGACGATATATATGTCTGCCTCGGAGGTTAAACTCTCGACACTAGTGCGGGGAATTTAATAACTTACCAGGCTTGTCCCGGTTGCGTAATCGGTAACGCACCGGCCAGGAAAGCAGGAGATCCAGGTTCGTGTCCTGGCTGGGACAGTTAGATTTTTTATTCTGTTCCCTTGCACTGAAAATTGTTATAATTTACGTGGGATTATATACCACAAAAAATTATTAATAAATTAGTGTTGATTAAAAGTAGTAAGTTGATATATGCAAATAATTTCGTTTACTTTTGGTCATCATCAAAGTTCAGAGTAACTATTTAAAGTTACTTATATATTATTACTTTTATTTTTCAAGGCGCAAATGAAATCTGTCGTTTACAGTCATAAGCACCTCACCTTTCCAAAATTATCGTTGACCACTATTACGTTTCTATAGATTCAAGCCGATTTAAATAAGAAACAGGTTAAAGTAAAACTCATCCTATTTATTAAAATTAGTTAGATTTTGTATGTGGTTAATATGCAGTAAAAAGTTTCACGAATAGTTTCAAAATAAATCGTCTTGATTTGTTTATTTCAGGCAAATAGTAAATGTACCTTTTAGTATTATTGGTAAATTAAAATAAATTATTTTTTTAAGTAGATTAACAAAGATTCTCACACGACATTATTAATGCCAATAGTAAAATATGGATCAGAAGAATTGAGGATTTACATAGAAGAGTTAAGAATAAACACTAATGAATGAAAAATGAGAAATGCAAAGAATTCTTGATTCAGATTAATGCGAACTCCACTTGGCCAGTCTCTGATAAGGGACTATATTCCCTAAGTAAAAGAGGTCGACATAAGTGTACATATTCATGCATAACAAGAAAGAAAATATTGCTTTAAGAAATTTTAAGTTTTATTTTTATTCTTTATCCATTTATCTATATCCTTTCTTTATTATTTTACCTTTTTTTCATTATTTTATTTTAAGAGACAAATGTTCATTATATATATATATATATATATATATATATATATATAT
>KZ807826.1:263138-282407 GCA_000696205.2 Oncopeltus fasciatus
TATATAAATGAGAAAAAAAATATGAATAAAATATGGACAAATTGTTTCAGTGTACATTCTACTCAGTGCAAAGAAGTCTCCAGTTAACACGAAAGGAAGTGTAATAGTTCCTTCTTTCTCTGTCTCTTCTGTTTAGCGATGTTTTCTCGTACTGCCTGGCTAGCGGCCATTTCTTTATTTAGTTTTAAAACATCTTAGCTCCTTTCTTACAAATAAAATTTATTATTTTAATAACATAATTTCATTTTTAATACTGTATAATAACCACGTTTCCAGTAAGCTCGTATTCATCTTCAGTCTAGAAAGAAGATTACATTGTTACATTACATGTTCTTAGCTGTCTACTATCTGATATTAAAAAGCTAAAAGCTTAAAGCTTGATATTAAAAAGCTAAAAAATTCTTTTTTTTTTATGTTTGAAACAAGCTGTATCTCAGCTTGTGTTTCAATTTAAAATGTAAGAAATGAAAATTGGAGTAATAATTTTCTTTATCGTTCATTATTTTATTAAATAATAATTCTAGATAATATTTACATTTGAAATTAAGGGCTTCTTTGATGTACCTGCAGATTATTATTATATTCTAACAATTAAGTTCAATGTAAATTAAGTAATGTTGTTACAAGAATTAAGTTGTTAATTTACGTTTTAATTCTTGCGTTGGCTTTAAACTAAATAATTAAGATGTAACAGTTCTCTCTCAAAAAAAATTTTTTTTGCACAATTTTTTGTTGCGCGCTAGCATGTGAGTGTTTGTGTTTGGGTGTGTGCTAAGAATAATAATAAGGTATATGGAAGAGGCACACTGAGATATTTATATCACATTAATACCAATCATCTGACGTCAATTATAGTTACAATTATTATTCACATGATGCAATAATTGAACCTTACAGTTAAACACAATAAAATAGCTCTACTAACAAAATAACTAAAATAAAATACAAGGACAGTGCCTAAGGGAAAGAGGTGTTTTTATAAGATTACCTGAAAAAGATCAATCACCCCTATAAGTGGGTACTAAAACATAAGTGTGCAACACATGCTAGTAGTCATTAGGGCTTAAAGAATAGCAGTAATATGCCTATTACCCTGCAATTGGGGATGGAATTAAAGCGTAGGGAAATTGTTTTGCCCATTTTGCGGCCAATAAAACAAGCTGAATAGGAGGGATGAGAGAGGGTGCGGGGTAGTAGTAAGCTCTCCCCTCGACTGGGAATACGCACCCCATTGCGATATAAACAGTCCGGCTTACCGTTGTTACCAAGCCACCGCGACAAAGCTGTGGCATCTGCACCCTACCCTCCCCGCAGCCCACCCCTTGTTTCACTTCTCTCTCTTTGTCCTACGATATAGGCCTAGATTGAAAACTTCACGAGGGGGCGGGGTATAAACCTTCCTGTTCTTCTCATCAAATGAAATATGATTAAGAGAACAAAATGTTAGGTAAAATAATAGCTAAAGTTATATCGAAGTTTTTGGCTTATTTTATTTATTTACTTTTAGAGATTTTTGGCAATTACTCTTTCAGATAATTAAGCCTTAACGTATACAATAGAATATTTGCTATATTACAAGTAGTAATATGAATTAAATCAATTACAGTATATTTATTTTTAGTTTAACATAAACTTTTTAAAAATTTATTTATTGTACCCGTCATCAAATTACAAGATGTTAAGTAACAGAATGTAATAAATAAAGATTTATTTATTTTAAAAAAAAGTTTAACTTCAGCATTATTTATTTTTCATTTGTTTATTTGTTTTCCCCAAATCCAAATATTTTCCAGCAATCTTGCCTAAATGATATATTTATGCAAATGACTTAGAGATTATGTTATATTCCAGCTGTAGCTTCTTCCACGATTGAACCCTGCTCCAGGCCCAGAGTACAGCTCGAGTTAGACTGGCGGCCGTTGAAAGCTAGCTAACGAGAAAACCTTTGCCATGATTCCGCCGACTTAGGCAAACTTGAGTCACTCAAGCCTGGGGCTAAAGGCCCTCAAATAAACCTTTCATAACCATGAATGTAAAAGAAAGCTTACATATATGTGTGTGAATTTATAATAAATTGCCTAAGAGTAAAATGCTGTCGAGTCATCACATCAGACGACAAACTCTCTTCACGGTAGACAGTTATCTTAACATAAAAATGTTGTTTTTCCTTTCTTCCAAACAAGGTTAACTAATACAAAAATACACTTTTAGTAATAAATAAATAATAAAAAACATTAATTTAAAAAATGGTTTATTTCGATAAGGATTTTAATTTATAAATGCTTTATGTAATTCATTTACTGGTTTCTCATGAAGGGGTAAGTTTTAATTAATAGTTTCACACTCTTATTTTTGTTTTCTGTTTTAAATTAATTGATTAATATTTTTTAATGTTTATTAATAAATGTTCTATTAAATTTTAATTGCAAAATATATTTTTATTAAACTCAATTGGAGACTAAAAACGTTTTCATATGTAATCTTTCGAGAACATTCAAATAAATATATCTTAAATTGTTATATTTAAATATTAATTGTCAAAACATAATAATCTACGGGGGGCTTGAATATTTGAAATATAAATATGGATGAGTTTTTAATTGCAAAAATCAGACGTGAGAAATGGGTATTCGTAAGAATGGAGGACTTGAAATTTTTTCATAATTTTTTTAAATAGCAATTATTTGAAAAATTTTTGTAAAGCACTATTGAAGTAAAACTTACTTCTCAATCGTGTTTAAAATTGTGTGAAGAAATGATAAGGAAATATAACAATGTGGAAGAATTATTATTTAAAATGAATTTAATAAGTTTGAGTGGCCCCCTAAAAACCAATATTAGGACCAATTTTAGTGAGCTTGTATTTTCTCCGTATTTGCCTTACAACTGGGCATTTATTTTGTTTTCATATAAATTATTTTAATTAATATTAACGTATGAAAATTTTCTAATCGAAACCCTATCTCATCCAACTATGTATATTTTCATATAGATTTTCTTTAGAAATTTTCATTTTTTTCTTTTAATTTAAATCTCTTTAGTAATCTGATTACTTATCATTTAAGCACTGCTGCTTGATGTATGACGAGAGATAATTCGCTAAGCAAAGACGAGGAATGAGAAAGGCACTTCTAAAACATACAGTACTGTTCGAGTAAGAAAACTAAAAACGTCCAGATAAAATCAATTTAGTCATTTCACTTGATAAGCAATGTGAAAGCGACACAGAACGCACTTAAATACCCATAGCACTGCAATTAATTATTATTTGCATTGGAATAATTAACTAAATACAATCAGCGGAAGTTTGTTTAAAGCAATTATTTTAGATTATGAAGAGATAATAATACTTGTCCATTTGTTTGCTCATTAAATTGTTATTTCTGACAGTGGTACTGCACAGAAAAAAATATTTGTTGAGCCACTTCAATTACACAAACATAGAACAAAAGCTTTAAGCTACCACTCGCACTGGTTAATTCCAATCTTCACTTTGTCTGATTTTCTAATACACCTTCTTTTGTTACATGCTGCTTACACTGTACTATATATATACTTCAATGTATCATAGTTACGTAAAAGTAAAAATATGTTGTAATAGAATATTTTCTTCTGAGTCACTGCCTATTCTAGGACACTGTGTGCCAATACGTCCGCTTAGTTAACTCCTAAATAATACTCATTTTTTTATACAAAACGACAAGAGAGAGTGAACCGTCACTGGTAATCCATGGCCTTTATATAGTCGAGATCTATACGAAAAACAAAGTCCAGCTGCATGTCATGAAGATACCTTGCGACATTCAGTAAGACGACGTCTTGATGACACACTGTTTTGCCCTTTGTGCGAGGTCGGGTCAAAGGAATTTGTATTGATTGTTACAGCAGAGTAAAGGAAAACACAAAACTATCATACCTTCTATTATCCGTCTTCATTGGTTTCTGCAAACCATCTTCTGTTGGGGATATTGACAAATGCTGTTCCATATTAAGCACATGCAATATAAATTAATAGAAATGTTTTTCATGTGCTACAAAACGCATTATTGCGAATAGGAGTGTTTTCCATAATAAACGTGAGGTTTAGCTCCTGTGAGGAGTGAGGGGGTGAGCTCATGCTACTAAAAGAGTCGATGAAACTCGTTTTTATTGCTGTAGTAAAGAACGAATATAAATTCCTACAAAGGAAAAAATATAAGAGAACATCAGGGACCTAGCTAAAGAACTGAAGAATATACTAGATTTTCTTAGCTTTACAGGAGAATTGTCTTCTCTGATGGGCTCGTACACAAACTAGGGCAATAGGTACTGAGTTGCTGGGTCCGAAATGTTAACATAACAGTAGGAAAAAATTTTCAACTTAGGGATTTTTTATAACTTTTTAAGAAAATTAGTTACTACTATAAAAATTTTTATCTTTTATAAGAGAAAAATAAGAAACATATGTTCTATGTGGACATCCAAAACATTCAAAACATTGAAAAATTTACTATAACATAGTATTAATTAGCTTCATCATAAATAATAAAGGGAATTATATTTTGAAATTTCAATAACTTTAGAATAGAAAGAGGAAAAGAGTAATAAGACACATGTGTGCGCACGCACGTTTCACATTTTAAGTTCATTTTTATCCGAAATCGTAGTTAAAAAAAGAAAGTAAAAGTTTAGCTTTAGATTTTAAAATAAGTTAATTTCAAGAAGAAGGTCAGCAGCGAAGAGAAATAAAGTATTAGTCATATCTTGAAATTTATTACGAAACAAAATATTTAATGAAAAATATTTTGTAGAAATTGATCTAGATTTATTATATAACATTTCGAAACAGTTTATTGACTTACCTCTTCCATCATCAGATCGTGGAAAATATATTAGCAGGACGCACATAAAGCTCATAGCAGCTCAAACAAATATTAGTATTTATTGAATAAAAATATAAATCTCTGAACGCTTAGCCAGAGGTAGAATCAAATAATCTCTTTACAGAGGGATCAGGATTACAAACGAAATGAATTATCGGGAATTGAACCGGGTCCAGATGAAAGGGATTGTATTGAATACAATCTGCCCTTAAAAATGTATTTTCAAATTGATTTTCGTTTTAATACAACTCCAGCTCAAACTCCATGAACAAACAGATCACATTAGCCTACCTCAAACCATACATCCTGTTTTAATTTTTTAGGGTCTATAGTATGTACAATGGTAAAGAAACAAAATAAAGTGGAACAATTTCACAGTCTAACAGGCATTAATAACAACTAAATAAATTAATATTTTTCAATTACATTTAGAATTTAAGTTTGAAATCAAACTTCAAATGAACTTGATTCATTCAATAGTTCAATAAACAATGTAAAAATTACTTACCCTTAGAAGGAATTACTGATTTTAGCAAATTATTACTTAATTATTTCACTCATTGTTCAAGTTGTTAGACCATATGGATAACCTCGACCAGAAAACGTAGAAAACACAATTTGAACTGAATAAGAGTTGAAAATATTGTAATTGCAATGAAAACTAAAACAAGAATAAAATCATTGTTTTGAAAAAATGCAACTAACTAAATCTGTTTTGGCGTCTATATTTGTTAAACTGCCGTTAGCAGAAAGATTTTTGGTTTGACTATAAAATTGGTAAACTTGAATACAATAATAGAATTATTCAAAAATATTAAATTCTGGTTCTGGTATAAACCTCATATGCGTACTATTGCATATGTTCAAATTTAAAAGTGTAGATAACCTTTAAGGTGTCTAGGTGCCAGGTTATGGCTGGGGCATGAAAGAGTTTCTTTCTAAGTTTTGTTACAAGAAGAGATTTTTATTGAAAAACTGCAAGTAAATTGTAGATGCTTATCAAAACAGCTTAATGAACCATAAAATCAAAAAACCATGATTTGATTATGGAGATCTTTAGAAATGTTTTTTCCCATTAAATTTTAATTAATAAATTTAAAATCTAAAATTAGAAAAACTATAGCTGGGCAGGAGGTTTCCTGGCTTTGAATAGTCCTCAAAAATACTTGTAGTGATTTGTTGGGATCGCCCCGACCATCAAAACCTATTTTAATCAGCAATAATTTGGCCCAATAACAATTTTAGCTCCCTCCTCTCTGCTGGCGCACAAACTGATGGAACAGTGAAATTACATCTGAACTCAGTTCATAAGCCACAAGAAATGTTCTTCTCCACCCCGATCAATCCGATATCAATAACAGCTGATATGCAGAACAATATACAGACAAAAGATAATTTTATTTTTTACATTTTTTGAACAAAAATGAGTTTCTTCACAATGGATTAATTATATTATTGTTTTGTCATTTGATTTTTAAATAATATTCAATTTGTAAATCTATTTTGAGTATTTTTAATAACTATAATTTATATTCCTTAGTATATATTTATTTATGTTTTTTTTATAACAGGCTGGTCATTTTTCATAAACAAGAGCGCATTTATAACAGTCGTGAACTGTAAAGTTATTTCCGGGTTGGACCGTGTAAAGTTTTTGATGGTTGCCGAGCTTTCGCACATCATGTGATGGCTTCTTCAGGGCTGAATAGAGAATGAGAGCTGTCTTCCAAATCCAGGGGTATTTATACCCGGCGCTGTCCGGTCCTTGGGCGAAGCCTGTCTTCCCATTGGTTGATCCTGTTTTCCTGCTCGCTGATTGGCTGGATCCTCTTATCGATTGGTTGGACCCTCTTATCGATTGGTTGGACCCTCTTATCGATTGGTTGGACACTCTTATCGATTAGCGCTGGTTTCCAATTCTTGCTGAGCCTGTATCCATCCTCCCTGTTGATATTCCTAGGATTTTTCGCTATTTCGATGGCTTCTCTGATGGTCCGTCGATAGTAGTTGTTTTCCCGGGCCAATATTGAAGCATCTTCGAATTTGATGTGGTGGCTGGTGTTAGCGAAATGTTCTGCTAGAGCTGACTTTTCTGTACGTCCGTGTTTGATGTCTGCAATGTGTTCTTTTAGGCGTGTGTCGATCGTCCTTCCAGTCTCACCGATGTAAGTAGTTCCGCAGGAGCAGGGAATCTTGTATATTCCTGGAGTCCTAAGTCCAAGCTTATCCTTAGGTTTCGGAAAGATGTCTGTTATTTTTCTATCGGTGCAGAACGTTGTTCTTATCTGGTGGTTCTTGAGTATACGGGCGATCTTCTCCGTTGTTCCTTTGACGTAGGGGATGGTCACTTGTCCTCGGAATTCTTCTTTTTCTTCCCGCTCTTCCCTGTTGCGCTGCCGATTTCTCTTTCTCTGGACCCTGTTGATAGTGTTACGGTCATAGCCATTTTTCATAAAGGCGGTCTTACACCCGCCAGCGGTCTTTACACGGTCCAACCCGGAAATAACTTTACATACATCTGATGACTGTGGAAGTCGTGAACTGTTATAAGCTTATTCCTCGATGTCCAAATTTTATTTGTCTGCCACGAATTGCATGCATCTTTATTATAATAATTCATTTATTGGATAAATTTTCGTTTTAACATAAACAAGTATTTGGGAAAAAGTAAGAAGAATTTTATTAAATTTGTTAAAGAATCCTTCACTTCCTCGAGGACAATTATGCCGTCTGCCGGTCATCTTTATCAAACGCTTTTTAGACATTACACTGTTAGTCAGAAGACCCGTTCGATGGCACATTCATTGTTAATTTACCATTATTTCTGACCTGTGTAACTTTGCCTCATTATTACTAGTAACCCGTTGATACTCGGTTAATGAATTGACCTTGTTGTCAGTACTGATGTCAGTAAGTATATTTATTTATCTTTATTACTTCCCACAAGAGTTTATGCTCAGATCCCGGCTATAATTACTTTTCTGTTATTCTATTCTGTTCCACAATATATTCCAAAAGTTAGTTGAAACTATGATTATTTGAACATCTGAAGGGTAAATAATTTATATTTTTAGTACGTATTTTCCATTTTCTTCCTTATTTACTCCTTACTACCCCTAAACATGGGGTATGAGGTTTTCGAAGGATAACCACCTTATTCTAAGAACCAATAATACTAACCAAGGTTTTATTTTTCCAAGATAGCCAATCTACAGCTAAGCCCTTTTAAAAAACCATAGATTTTAATCTGTTTTGCAAGTGATTGTAGTATGATCAAAGTAAGAGCTACGTCTTTCAATTAGAATTATCAAAGTACTCTTGTCCCATTCTAGGCATTGGAAGCGGTGAAATGTTGATCTAAAGAGTGCCAATTACATGAGTGGCTTTAAAAGGAATGACGATGATTCAGCCAAATATAGATATGTCCCTAAACAGTAAATATATGTTGATTTATTCGAGGCCTGAACTAATGAGTGAATGCTTGGTAAAAGTGCCATACGCTCGCCAATATCCGCTATTCATCCCCCTATGGAACGAATTCCCGTGTAACCCCTCCTCTTTATCCTTCAACACACATAGGCAAGTGCCTGAAATGAACTTCAAAGTACTAACTAAACAACCGTCAAGTGTCTCACACCCCTCACTTCATTCAAATAAAGAAATGATTCAGCTTCGCATTGCACGTCTTACTAGTTAAATAAAGTCACTTGTTTGTACACAAGCACTCCATTTAATACATTTTTATAATAATATAGTACTTTAGTGAAAGGTTTTAATGCGGACCATATAGTAAGATTTCTGTTTTGTCTTTGTTTTTGTTTTTTTGTTTTTTCAAAAAAAAAATTTTTTTTTGGTTCAGTAATAAAAGATAGATTCATTGGTTCGTTAAAGTTTCATTGGTTATTTTTAATCACAGAACTTCTGAGCCATAGATCCCAGATTCATATTCACAGTGCACAGTTGGTATTTGTCTTTTTGTACTTCTGATGGTAAGAATATTCAGTTGTGCTTTTTCGAACATCCAGTCCTAATTGGGTTGCATTTATATTTAAATGGGAAAAAATGAGGCGACCAGAACCAAAGCTGACCAAAAACCTTCTTCAGTGTTCCGTGGGTTGTAAATAAACATATTAACATGAGTTTCCATCCTGAGACTTAAATAAATAAAACTCTTATTCTCTTCAACAGTAAAAAATGACTTATTAAAATAATTTTAATAGACACATATTTTATTATGGATAAGGAAAATCTAATTTAAACAATTTCATTATTATAATAGAAATTTCCATTCATAATATATAAAACTAAATTAATCTAATAATAATAACAATAAAAGATTAATATTAATAATTATATGTTCAAATGGAGAGTTTTTTGACTGTAGATATTATTATTAGATGTTTTTTTGGTGGGGTTCGGTCAAGGTAGATTTTAAAAAATACAAATTTTAAAAAAGGTGAATTTTTTTAATTATCTGCCATCGTTTCGGCTTACTTTGTAAGCCATCTTCTGGGCTATCATTAAGGCGAGAGGGAAAGTTGTGTAACCAAGATCCCATTTCCTTGACTGGAAAATGAAAATGGTATCTTGGTGACACAAAGTCCCCTCTCGCCTTCATGATAGCCCTAAAGATAGCTTATAATGTAAACCGAAACGTTGATAGATAATTTAAAAGAAAAATTGAAAATTTGTAATTTAAAAAAAATCTACATTGACCGAACCCCCCACTCCCCCCAAAAAACATCTAATATTAATAATTATATTTTTGGTACCCTTATAAGAGTATTCAATTAATTGAAATGACGCTATATAAGGATAAGCCAACCTAAAAATCACACACCCTGTTACTATCTTATTAATAAATTAATTATTTTTTACTTAGAATAAAACAGAGGTTGAGAGGGATGTATTCTTATACTTACTCAGGTGAGGCCTCCACCTAATCCCTCAGAAACACTTACGCACCTGCGCAATGCACATTCACACATTTATAATAAGCTATTGTCCTGTGGCTTTGCTAAACGTAATTCTGCAAGACTGTAGGATACTTTCTCGAATAGATATAATTCCTTCAAATTTTGTAGACTAGTCATGCTTTGTATCTATAATATACAATTCAAATATCTATCTCTAACAGTATTAAATATAGGACATTTACAGGGAAAATTATGTATTGTATATAAAACAAAAACTATATGAAAGATATTGTACAATAAATTTATTTATTTAGTTATTTCAGCACATTTATTTAGCCTAAATAGTTAATAACTATTAAGGTTATAATGCTGTATATGTTTTAACAATAATATTTAATGAAACAATATCTCTATACATTAAGAAACCACATTGATCTCTTTTCTTAAACATTGTATCTAAAATTCCTCAACACCTTTGAATAGGTATTACTCCAGTCTTAATACTTCGTTATATTAATTAAAGAAATAGTGCTCTAACACTGGCGGCAGATTTGTATGTGATTCATTGGGAATTGTATTAATATTTCGATTAAATGAAAACAAATCGTATTATCGTAACGAAGTTACTCAAGAATAATTACGAGATGGTACTATTAGGTCCCAAGATACTCACCAGTGAATCATATCGTCGCGGGGCTGGTTCAGCAGAGAGGAAAATTTGGGTGCTACCTGATACAATTACACTGCACAACAACAAAATATTTTTTATGTATGTTTCCTACACTAAATTAGTCTATTTCTACTAATTTTGGGGTGATAAAAACGAAAATAACATTGAAAAATTTACTATAACATAGTATTAATTTTTGAGATATACAGCACTTAATCTTAAAGAGTAGTTATACTATACGTGAAAAGTGAAAGTACAAAAAACAATATTGTTATGTTTCTTTTAGAATATTTTAAGTACAAAATTGATTTTAAAAAAACATTATTCTTAGTGTTTTGACAAATAAAAGAGGTTTGTACCACCAAATTTCAATTAAGTCAATCCGATGTATTGTAAGATCGCTGTCGTTTAGCTTGTCTTTTATAAAACACTTCTGGAGCATCCTGTACTGAGCTGTCTGTACTGAGATATTTTCACATAATGTTTTAGAAGATTCCACTGTTGTAGTCTTGACCCTAACAGCTCAGCCTCTTCCTTAGACAAGCCAAGATCTCTTATAAGGTCACTCAACTCTGCTTGACTAATTCTGTGCGGATCACTAGATCTATCGCTTACATCAAAATCAGGGTCATAGGATGTAGAAGGATGGGTTGCTTCTTGTAAACAGATTTCATCACTTTCCTCTAAAATTTCATAGTTTTGGGGTGGAGAAGGGACTGGCAAATTGTCTGAGTGTGGTACAGGCCGAAGAGCAGATGGGAGATTAGGGTATTTCACCGTTCCTCTTTTCTTCATAGATAAACCTTGCTTAATGGGAGGAGTTAAGCAGAAATAACAGTCGTCTGTATGATTGGTAGGCTCAAGCCAAACCATAGGTACTGCAAAAGCCATTGCCCGCTTGTTATTTTTCAGCCACTCTCGCAATATGACGGAACAAGAATTACAACATATATGAGAAGCCCATGATTTATCTTGGTCCCCAACTTTTACACCAAAATAATGTTCATAGGCAGTCTTAATGATAGGTGACATTTTACGTTTCTGAGCCTTAAATGTTATTTCACCACATATATAGCAAAAGCTATCGACAGAATTCACACACTTTCGAGGCATTTCAGATCAGCACTTTAATTAATTTAAAAATCAACTTCACACGATAATTTCAATAGCAACCACGTGCGTACAATAGACAAACTCGCAAAGGTTATGTTTACTACTTATGAACAGCTGATGAGAGGGGTGTTATGTAAACAAACATGTGTACTAACTGTTGGTGATGAAATATTTCATTTGTTGAAAACTCAATATATATATAATAGAATGATACTATGTCTTGAAAACAAGAGCTAATATATAATTTTTATGGTCATTTTCGGTTTTAACACGTGGAAATACATTAAAATCGGCTAATTTCAACCCCGAAACAAAAACTTTGTTGTTCAGTGTTATTGGAGCTGGATTTCGTGTTGCCTTGAATATGGAAAGGAACGAAAAACCTACATATTGGTGAGATCCGTCAGTCTTTGCGTGACGAATCAAAGGGAAAAAACCATACAAAAAATAAGATGTCCTCAAAAAATATATATCAGAGGTCGATAGAAGACGATGAACCTAGTTCTTGGAAAAATTATCAAATCGGTTTCCCAATATGTGTCCTAAGCTGTTAATTTTGGGTTTTTATTTAAATATTGATAGTAGTTAAAATACGTGAAGAGGTGTAATATTTGGAGAAGCAAGTGTGACGAGGAAATATAAAACTACTCAGAGAGGCTATGCAAACTATGGTTAGAGCCTAATGATATATGAGGGATCATGTTGGTGAGGGCATTGTATCATCAGCACACACATGTTATCGCGAGCTAGCAGACACCCTCGTCACCCGATGCTAATCTCTCCCAGCTACACCACCACACGTTTCACGACATTATATCTATTTTATGAGGTCCTAAGATAAATCCTCAATCAATAACACTTTCCAACAATTCCCGTCTTAAGTGAGGTCCTATCATTCCACATTTTAACTTTTCATTCTGTTTGCACAAAAAAGACGGAATAGTCAGTTGATTGCGAACAAATGCAGATGTGTGCTTCCGATTTTCTCCGGTCCCAACAACTATATGTAGCTTCTGCTTCAGATAATTAATACTAATAGTAAATAACATCTCAATCTTCATGGCTGTTTGAATTCCATTTTTTCGTTTAGTACCACATTTGAAGATCATTATTTTAGGCTTCCTTCCAACCTCTATGGTTAAAGTGATAGAAAATTATTTGTATTTATATTATATTATTTGTATATATATTATATAATTGTATTTGAGCTTCTCTTTGCAAACTTTTGGCTGGGAAGAGTTTAAAAGAATTCCAAATTGAATAATCATTAATATCATCGTTATTATTAGAGTAACGAATAAAATGATAGAGCACAGTTGGTATATAATGAAATCTTATAGTACTTGAATCCTAAAACATTTTTCGCTAAGCGATAATAAGGAAGGTATTTAGTACATAAACACTATGAGAGAAGAATATGCGCATTACTGTCTCCGTTATTATTAATGCCAGTGTATGTAATGTAATTAGTGTATTGTAAGTGCTATATTTATAGCGATATATATTCTCAAATATTTTAACGCTAAGCGCATTAGAGACAAGAAAGGTATTTACGAATAAATCTGGGGAGTAAAGAACCCTCGGTGGGCATATGTGGAGCCACTTCCAGCGACATCTTTCATTATGTGTATCTTTAATGAAACATATGAAACAGTATACTAATAGACGCTCGCCTTATATATGACGGGTATTTTTTTTTTTTTTAAATTAATTGGATCATTTTTAATTTTCTTTTTTTTTAGAAATATTCATTGTTGATGATGATTGTTCTTACTTCGAATCTTCTTGAAGACTTTATTTACTATAATGTCTGTCCGAAAAATTATATATATTTTTTCGTGCATTGAAGATGTTTTATTGGGGATTAAAACATGATTATTTAATCAAGATACTTTATTCAAAATATTTTATTTTATCGAAATAAACAATTTTTACTTGAATAATTTCAAAAATTACTGAACAAGTATTTATCTTTTTTCATCTTCAAATACGATTAAAATGCATTGTCGGGTAAGAACACATTTTAGAAAAAAATCTCTCTCTAAATATAGAGTCCTCTAAGAGGTCGAAGGATTAAACAGAAAACTATCGAATAAAGAGAATATTAGGAAGGTTTAACAAGAATTAGTTTAACTAAATTAATAATAATTTTAAATAATCCATTTAATTAATTATATAACAATTTAATTCATTAAATAATTATAAATTAAATAATAATTCAATAAAGTTCTATTAAACGGCTGATGTCTGGTGGCCTTGTACTCTTAGATTTTGCCTCGGTGTTTTATTCTTACTTGGTTGTGAATACAACCCCTATGAATACTCTATATGCTTACCTGTTCAATGACATTTAATACATCACCTTATAGAAAGGACAAGCTTAAGTGGATCCAAAGAGATGGCTGACTGATCTTCATCTGAAACACTATATTCAAAAGAATATTCAAATTTAATTTCCCTTGAATATATATAAAGATAGAAAGATAATATAATGTAATGCTTATTATACAATATGAAAGTTTTAGAAGAAAACTAAAATACTACATAAACATCGATACAGCAATGGTCTAGCTTTCTGCCAGTAGTTGGTAACTTTAACTAATTAAAAACACTTTCAACTAAACTTATTGAACAATATAGTTATAACGTATAGACTCCTAATTACCATATAAACGTTAGCAGAAACGTCATAAATCATAAATTTTTTTATGTACCTTGGCCGAACCACAACAAAAACATCTAATTTTAATATATAAAGACAAAAATTATACCATATATGGATAGATAAATAGTTTTCTATCTATTTAAATATTAAGCATGCTATTGAATGTGGCCGTGTCCTGGAAATGCAAATTAAAAAGGACGATGTGGGCAATCCAGCCGGCATTACACAACTTTCCAGAAGTATTGAGGTAACTTTCGATACCCCCTGGATTCCAATAATTCAGGATAAATAACCTTTCTCGCGTTATTCATTAATTGTTAACTATTTCTCCTGAGTCATTGTAATTATAAATCGTACCTGAGGTGCTTCTATCTAAAGCCCTTATTTTTCTGTATACCATACCTATATAACTCCAGCCTGTGGGTCTGACAGCCTGGTTCACGCTGGCAGGGAAAATTCTTTTATCCTTTCCTTGAATGTTGCGAACAATCAAAATATATACAAATCGGAACTAGGAAGGTCGGAAGTATCTTGTGCTCGAGGGGAGGGAGATCAGAGGTCGACTAGGTAATAGGCGATCGGATCCTATTGTTGAGCCTTTTAAAGCAGGGTGAGTAATGTCGTTTAGAGCCGGCTAGCCCCTCGCGGAGTGAGTCCAACGAGGGAGGAGGTACCATCTGCCACGGGCCACTGACAAATATTTATCGCGACAATGGGGCAGGGGAAGGCAAGCCTCTGCCACAATAGACAGCCCGGAGGCGGACAAAACCAACATTGTCCCCCATTGAGGAAAGGACACAAAGATACTCTCCGAACTGAGTGAACATCTCCCAGACACAACGCCTCGACACTCCTCATAATCTGAATCTCGTTAGATAGGACTCTACCTTCCGGCTGACGTCACACACAAAACACTGGGTCTACACGTGTTGCCTCTATTGTCTAAAACGTTCATCCTCCAAGAGCGGGCCGACTTTCAATGAGGGTACTTAAGTGACATTTAACTCACATGCTCATTAATTTGAGAATCCCTCCTTTGATACAATAAAACATTCTTAGTAAAACCAAAATTAAGCATAAAATTGAAGCTGAAGAAATTAGTTAGTGTCATTCTCCAGCATCGATTTGTAAAATGTAATGTATATTTAATTAGGAAAAATACACATTTAAAGCAGAGTTAAAAATATAAACTCTGCAAGTCATTAAAATTACTTCTTTTTTTTTTGGCATTTTCAAAAATTTATTTAAATATGTATATTTTGAGGTAGAGAAAATATATAATAAATGTTCTATATTATAAGTAGATGTTATTTTGTAAGGGGTTCGGTCAAGGCAGATCCAAAAAATACAATTTAAAAAATGTGTATTATCTGCCAACGTTATGTGTTACACTTTTTGAACCTTTTAATGTCTATACGTACTTCCTAACACTTGCATTAATGGATAAATTCACAAGTATTTAATATTCCTTTAACAGAAACTCTCAAAACTCATTGCTTAATTTTCATTAGTAACTAGCATAAAAGAAGATTGCAAAATTTAAATAGAATACCAAGATTCTAGTATTCAGTATTATTGTGAAACAATTTAATAACAAACTCAAATATCTTGAGAAGAAAATATTCCTATCTTTAAATAAAACCAAATAATTAACTTTATTAAATAATTTATTAGCATAGTAAACACCCATTCGGAAAATGTGGAACATCAGCATTTTAATAAAACCTTCGTGGCAATGATAAATAAATCATAAATAAATAAATCTAATTGGGTTACAAATAGTTCAGGAAAAAAACAATCAGGATGAAAACTTTGACTTTCAACAAATTAATGAAGAAGACGAAGACCTTAGGTTGATGTAACCACCTCACATATTTTACTATCATAAAGTTTTTGAATCAAGCTCATATAAAATCAGGCCCAAGTTATATGTCGACAAAATTTCATCTAAATTATTTTCGCTGTGTTTGTTGTAAAAAAAAAAAAGTACAACTATTATATTAGGGCATATAGAAGTAATATTAACTATCAAAAACATAGTCATTGAAGTGTAGACAAAATCTCGAGGACATCTTTTTTGTTTGTCTGTAATTTCACACATTGTTGTAGATGTCCTTAGAATATTTATTTCTAAGTTGTTCATAGAATATTTCTTTTGTGCTATATTTTTGGTCAACGACTTTTTTTAATATGTTCACCGCAGAACTTTTCTCCTCATGCAAGAATTAGATTTAATTAAATTTTTCTCCTAATTAAAATTCAAATAATAATAGATTTTCTGGATTAAAAATTTGACATTTCTTAATTAAAAATGAATGTTAGATTTTCTTCCTTGTCTCTGCTTTCCCTTACACACAGAGTAACATATATATTTGCCGTACTTCTGGTTTCCANAAAAAAAAAAAAAAAAAAAAAAAAAAAAAAAGTTTGCTCCCTGAAAAGCTTAACTTTGTGATGATTTGAAAAAATAATATTTTTTATGTAATGAAGCTTACATGCATTAAGGATAAGGAATTTTAAAAAACTAAAATCACAAATACAGATGATAGAAAGATAAAATATAAAACAAAACAGCAACAAAATTTATTTACAAAGCGAAATATAATACACTTCTTCATAGAATGCTTACAGCATTTGCTAAAATAAATAAGCTTCTTCACTATTGTTAATAGAATAGGATTCCATAAACCGTAACAACACAAAATAAGGATTCCTGTAAAAAAAAAAAATAAATAAATAAATTCAGTACAGATGGGTAATTAATTTTTTTAAACTTTTATTTGTTCATTAAATTCTGTTAAATAAAAAAATTTTGTAACTTGATTACAATGAAAAGCAAAAATGACAGTCACATGAGGAGAGAAGATGACCAATGACACCACTCTCAAATTATTTACAGACTATGTCCCCAGAAGGTCACGGGGACATCTTCGTTTGAGTCGACGGGGAGGGTCGTAGGAGTGGGAAGACAAGGTCTGTGCTAGTGGATAAGGATGGAATAGCAGTTAACTGTGGAAAAGGCTGAAGCGGGAAGACATGAGATCCTGAACAAAAGAGATATTAAAATCGTGGTGAAGGGAGGAATTGGATACGTAAAAGGGAGTATTTGCGATTATTCTGATGGTTTTGGATTGAAAGGACTGGAGTCATTAGATGTTGGAAGGCTTGGATGCACCCCAAATTTCCACTCTGTATGTCCAGATTGGTCGTAGTAATGTCTTGTAGAGCGTCAGTTTGTTTTCTATTGTAAGATTGGAATTCCTATATATTAATTCATTCCTATTCGTCGATTAAGTTCTTGTCTTTTAATTTTAATATGTTCACCCCATGTGAGTCTTGAGTATAGAAACACTCCAGGTAACGAAATAAGTTCGACAGTGGTAAAGGAATATAGTTAAATTTCACAATTTTTTTAGGAAAGTTTTTCTTTCGTAATTGGAAATTAATTTGAACACATTTCGCTTCATTAATTTTTATTCTTCATTTGCCACACCATTTCTGAATGCTATCAAGATGATCTTGTAGGTTCTTTAGAAGCAGTTTCAGGATCGGTGTGGGAATATAGGATAGCCTTGTCATCTGCAAATAGAGCTAAGAGGGTACTTGGATTGGTAGGGATGACAGTAGTGCACAGGATAAATAGGATAGGTCCAAGCACACTACCTTGAGGAACTCCCGCTCCCACTTGGGAGAAATTGGAGTAATCTAATCTTTGCCGAACCCTAAAGAACCGGTTGAATAAGTAAGACTTAAGGATAAGATAAGTGTTACTAGGCAGTATGGACTTCAGTTTACACAAGACTACTGTGCTAGACTCTCTCTTCTCTTTTCTTAAATGCTTGGGAAATATCCAAAAATGATCCTAGGCAGTGCTCTTTACGCTTAAGGGAATAGGAAATGTAATTTACGACGCGAAACACTTGCTGGACAGTAGAATGCTTACGACGGAAGCCGAACATACGATTTGGGAGAATATTGGAGGGTTCAATGGAACGCATCATTCGTTTTAGCAGTATTTTTTCTAAGAGTGAAGGAAGAAGACATATAGGACGGTAGGATGAAGGGTTATGGGGCGATTTTCCAGGTTTGGGAAATAGTATTATATCAAAATATTTCCAGAGGAGATGAAAACTCCAGTAGCTCGGAGTATACAATTATAGATGTAGGTCAGGAATATAATTGTCATCTTGGGAAGATTACGGAAAATTTTACCGGTGATTAAATCATATCTGAGTGATTTTCGCTTAGGTGTTATAATTTAAAGTAAATTATTGCTCTTCAACGTCAATTATTTCGACATAAGGCCGATTAATCATTTAACCGAATATAGTAAAATAGGAAAACATTACAGCCTCAAACAAAAAATAACGGGAAAAAAAGTCATTTTTCTTTATATCCATTCTATTTTTTTAACTTCAACGCTAGTGGATTTTGATGAAGTCATAGTAAACAATACAGCAATAGTCGATAAGTGAACTATTAATATGACACTGATGATACTGATAAGGGTGATAATAATACATCTCTTTCTAGCAAATTATATTACTTAACCGTACGTCAGAGTGTATCATATAAATCAATTTAAAGAGCAGCATAAAACAAAATTTAGTGCCCATTTTAAAGTAAAAAGTACGCTATCATGCATACTATACTGGAAGAAAATAATTTTTAGAATTCAAAAAAATGCGTTAAAATTAAAATTTAGTGGATATTACTAATGATACCCAACTTTATGGAGTTGAAATATATTTTCTCTACGTCAGTAGATCTTTTGTCCAACATTCGCTTATGGGATTCATTTTCTCCTTCCTGGCTTGACTTACGAAAATAACGTAAGTCAAGACAGGAAGGAAATAATTTGCGCCCAAACATGATGTTAGAAGTCTGAAAATTATTCCAACAAGAGATATGACTCGCATGGATGATATATGTCAGGAAAACAAGAATTATATCAGTGGAAACGATCCACAAAAAGACAATATCACATGGAGAGATCGTCGGTGAGAAGTGAAGAGATACTAGGTGTTTCATTATATATATATA
>KZ807826.1:282515-293455 GCA_000696205.2 Oncopeltus fasciatus
GTGCTATATATGATATATATTGCATGTAATAGTATGAAATCCAATTTACTTTGTAAAGTAAAATTTTTTTTTTTTTACTGCTTTTTAATATAGGATATAAAAATAAATAGCCCTTTTTCTTGGGAGGTTGTAGAAAATATGAGAATTATCATAGAGTTTACATGTTAGGGGGACGTGGTAGTTATAGCAATACTGTTTACCCACCTTGAATCTGCCATTAATATTCATAGCTATACGATGGGAATTCGCTCTCTGTCCCCTCCCTTACAAGCTGTGTGCTGTGAAGGGGTTATGTATTTGTCGGGAGCTCTTCTTCACTCAATGCTATGTTAACGTTACTAATAAAGGTCATAAGACAGAGATTTTCTTCTCTATGTGAGTCTTAAATGAATAACATCCGAGGGTATAATTTTTAAATAGAGAAAGATGGTGCAGAATAAAATGATTATAGCCAAATCTTCACAATTATAATCTATTTTATGCTAAGCACTTTCAAGGCCAGAGGCCTTATCACCATAGGCCAAAATCCTATCTCGAAAAATAAAACAGTTATTTTCATTTTTATTTAATAAAGTATTACCATAGTTGGAGGTTGGTTGGCTGTCGATTATTATGCTGGAGAAATTAGTCTGGGTTTCCGCTAGGATCAGAAAAATAAAATACACCAAAATTATTGGGTAATTATTTTATTATTGCCAACGTTTCAATTTTACTTGTAAGTCATCATCGGGGCGTAAGTAATATATGGAGAGACCAGTTTAGTTCTGCACTTAAAGATGTTTCCATAAACCTCCCTCGGAGTTCTCTCCATACGGAAAGTTTTTGAGCGTCAAAATTCAAAAAGTAGATTTTTTTTTTTTGTTGGGGTTCGGTTAAGGTAGATCCAAAAAATGGATTATGAGCCAACGTTTCGGCTTAAATTGTAAGCCATCTTCAGGGCTGTTGAATTATGGCATTGTATTTCAAAGGCCCTGAAGATGGCTTACCAATGTAAGCCGAAACTACTGCTTCAAAGTAAGAATGAACAAGCGAAAGAGGAAAAAAAATTAAAAGAAAAACATTTAAAAAAATATTGCCCTGTAAAGCGGCTGCCAGTAGACTGCTAAGCGACTTGGATCTATCAATAAAGCAATTATCGTGAGGGGTGGTAAGTAGCAAGGGTAGCAGTGTTCAAAGGTGCCGACCCAATAGCAGACACAAGGTGAACTCCGCCATAAAGTCCCTCACTTATTCTCGAGTTCCATTCGCTTCCAACAAAGGATTTCTTCTGGGAGAGTCAGTGGTAGGGAATACTTACTAATCTTCTCTATTTAGGCAGCCTTATTCAAATCACAATTAGTTTTATTACTTATTGGCTATAATATTTCATGATAATTCGTATTTCATTTCTCAAAGTTGTTGGTCTTCACTATTGTCTCTTTATTTCAATGAATAATCTTTTATAAGACAATTTCATTCATTTTGGAGCGATGGAAAACAACTATAAGTTGGGTTTATAAAGACTTTACCCGATGGGCAGACTTAAATGACATACACATACCCAGAATATGGAATTATATATTCTGAAGAGTTCATGGATTACTAAATGTTTAATAAGACTATTTTAAATTAAAACTTTGCAGTAACCAGGAAATAATCCATTTTTATTTCGATTTTGGCAGTATATTTTAGTAAAGGTCCTTAAAACAAAAAAAAAAAATTTTTATTTCCTATCGGTTTTTTAAAAATAGGAGTCTCAGACAAAAACTTAATAAAGAATATCTTTCGTATTTTAAATATCATTAAGTACATAGCAATGATGACAATGTAAGTCTCACGTACTCCAATTAGTAAAATAATTAATATAACTATTTGTGAACAAATTGGCCTTATTAGTCCCCTAGAATAAGTTTTCTTACGCTCCAAGCAAATATAAATATATTTTGTCTAAATAGACGTTAAAACTTAAGACTCAGAAGTGGTTCCTAAGCCATAGTATATTTTTGCATAGGTTTTACCTTTTTTTTTTTTTTCTTTCTTTAATGTTGTTAACAATCGTAATTCGATCAAAGTGAAAGATAATCTTCAAAGACATTTCAAATAAAGTCCCTGTATCGTTTTAATTATGAACTTATCGAACCGAGAATAACTTATAATCGACATTTATAATTATGATCTTATATTTGTGCTTGAATGGAGAACGTACAAAGGGAACCGTGGAAACTTTTTTCGTTTACCTTAATGTCATCATCGTGTTGGGCAAGTTCTTTGTAGACCATCTATACAATCAAGACAGTGTCTTCACTGCGTATTAGCATGACGCCAACTTAAAACTTGACACCAAGAAATACAAGCTGTTTCGAAGACAAGTCAACTATCTGGGTCATGTGGTTTCCGAAAGGGCGTCTCGGTAGACCAGGAGAAGGATAATTTAAGCTTCCTCGGTCTCTTCACTTACTATAAAAGATATGCGATAGTTCTTCTCAGATTCAGAGAAGAAACGACAATTCAGAAATTGTTCTGAGACTTCTTTGTAAAATATTTACATTTCACTTTTTTTATTTGTACATATTTGTTAATTCCTTCCATGAAACTGAACTCCTTTGTGGAGCATAAGGCTACAACAAAGCTGTGCCAGTCTTCTCGTTGGTCAGCTATAGTCTTTACTTCCGAAGTTAAGTCCATCTAAGTTTTACTAGCTCTCCTCGTTTCTGCTTCGACACTTCTTCGTCACGTAATTCTCATTCTTCTTCGCCTTCCCTGTGGGTTCCAATCCAGGCCCTGCTGGGGCAGATGTCTAAACATCAAGAAATATCAATCAGCAGAGTACATCAAAGGGAATGTGAATGTCAAAGGATGTATCAAAGGATATATCGAAGGGATATATAGTCAACCCCTTTGGGCTCTACAGAGTGTGTGACCCAGCAAATTGCACTCCCACCTTCTAATTGGGTTCCTGATTTGTCCACTTCCAAAGTTCCTCATTCGAGATATCTTTTAGCCACCAGATCCTTTGGGTGTTCTTTAATTATCTTTTTATATATCTCTCGAGCTTCCGGGTTCCTTGGACCGCCACTCACGATGTACCGCAGGCGTAGATTTAATATTTGAGTTCATCTCTAATTTGGATGACCTCCATAAGGGGCGAATTGGGCGAAGGCTCATCTAGCTTTTTGAATACTTGAGACTATGTCCTTGTCCGATCCATCCGAGGTCAGCATGCCTAAGGAGCAAAACTCATCAGTTCTTTCTACCTCCTCGTCGTCCATCGCATGGTTCTCTTGGCTTTTGCCATTGACCCGCATTTCCTCAACAAGTTTTCCTCACATTAACCTTAAGCCCTGACGTTTCATTTTCTGCTTGAAGATCATTAAGCTTTTCTGCATGTCCCCGACTCTTAGTAAAGAAACATGTCTATGTCAAAGTCCAGATCCTCGAGTCTATCCAATAGGCCTTAACGAATCCTTCTTGGTTGGTGCAAGATTCTTTCTAATATTATGTCTATTATCATGAGGAAAAGGATAGGAGGGAGGATGCAACCGTGCTTTACTCCTGAATTGACAGAGAACGGTTCCAACAGTTGCCCTCTGTATTCTACCTGGGAAACTTAGTCAAGCCTGACAATCTTCGTGGGGATTCTATTGGCTGCCATTGCCTTCATTCCCTGTTTTAGGCTATCAAAGGTCTTATCAAAATCAATGAACAGGAGTTCTAAATTTCCTTGATACTCATTGAGCTGCTCAATTATAATTCACAAAGTGTTTATTTGGTCAGTGCAAAATTTACCTGGCCAAAACCCACTCGGCGGAGTTTGTCATAGACTACTTGCCTATCTAGCATATGGTAGACTAGATGAATTTGTTATTCTTCCTCCTTACTCTGATCTACCTCGCAGGCCGCATTAAACAGTTCCTGAAAATGCTGTTCTTTTTTCGCGTTTACTAACTTGGCTTTTAACAGGATGGCACTCTGCAAATTTCTTTTAGCCAGAAAGTTCCTCAGTGATTTTTCACAGTGTGTGAATATTACAATTCCATACTGCTTATTGGGCTTCCTCTGACTTTTACTCCCCATAAAGACGCTTATCTATTCTAAATAGCCTCTTTAGTGCTTGTTTTCCACTTCTGTGCTCTCTTATTGCAGCCTACTGGTATCTGGTATGAAATTGGTTTAATATAATCTTCTTAGACTTCCTGTCTTAGGCTTTTAGGGTCACCTTGGATATCCAACCGGATGATATCCCTGATTTGTATCTACAAACCGTTTCTCCCACCTCCAGGAATGTTTTTTTAATTTCCCTCCATCGAGTTTAAATTTCTTTTGTAAGACTGGCTTTTTCCATGTCATCTTGTAGTATATGTGAGGAGACCAATGCTTCAAATCTGTTGGAGACTTCCAAAAGCATATCGAAGCTCCAAATTAACCAATTATTCTGATGTACCATTTTCTACTCCTCTCCTGGAAGGTCCTGTGCGCTGATGATGTCGAAATCCTCCTTAGCTGCCCCAATCCTCCTTAGCAGTCCCAATCCTCCATCCTCCCCCATCCTCCTCATCCTCCTCCTCCTTAGCAATCCTCCAATCCTCCTTAGCAATCCTCCATCCTCCTCCTTAGCAGCCCCATCCTCCTTAGCAATCCTCCTCCTCCTCCTTACCAATCCTCCCTACCAATTCTCCTCCTCCTTAGCAATCCTCCATCCTCCTCCTTAGCAGTCCTCCTAATCCTCCTCCGGACAAGAAGATAATGGTCACTGGTTGCACCTATTCCCCTTCTGTTCTTGATATCCAAGACTGACTTTCTCCACGTCCTGTTGATGAATACAGGATCTATCTGGATGTCTGTTTCGCGTTCAGAAGAGAACCATGCATTTTATGGCGAATCCTGTGAGAGAAAACGGTTCTTTCTATCAGGAAATCATGATTGAGATGTCTCAACAAATTTTTCACAAATATTAGTCATCTGTCCTAGTCCATGTTTTCCTGCTGTGCTCGCTCTACCTATTTTGTCTGGTCCTACCCTTCCATCAAGATTCTGATATCTCCCATCCTGATGCCATACAGGGTCTTGTTCAGCTCTTCATAGAACTAATCCTTCTCCTTTTCAATAGAAACTATTGTAGGTGCATAACACTCTACAACTGTGATATTTCTAACCGTTGAATGAAATTTCACCATAATTATTCTTTCAGGGACAGGTTGCTAGTCTATGAGCTCTTTCCTCGCCTTCTTGGACTGCATTATAGCAACGCCACTATCACGTGTTTCCTCTTACTATCTGCCAGAGTAAAGAATGATTAAGCCTTTTTTTAATTGCTTCTCTACCCTGTCAGTCCATCGAGTTTCCGTTATACCAAGGATATCTATGTTACACCTATTTGATTCTATCCTAAATGTATCCAGTTTGCCACTTTCATAGTAAGTCCTAACATTTCAGCCTCTGTTTTTTTCAAAGCAAAGGTCGTTTCTAATTCATCAATCCGGCTTATACTGTGCCCGATCCAAGAGGTGGAGCTACCACCCACGGATGGCCTTGGAACGCCTCCCTGCTGCTCTGAGAAACCCTACTTACCTTTGTCGGTCGTCTAGAGAGCTCGTCCCTCAGATGAAGAGAGCCCTGCCGAACCCATCAGGCAGCGACAGGGATTGCCATTGCCTCGTTAGCTCACCTAAGAAAAACGTAAGGCGTTTCCAGGGAGGTACTGCTGGGAAGAAAAGACGGACTTTTCCCAAATATTTGTTAATTAGCAGTAAGGTACTTATCTTTTCTATTTATTATTTCTTAGTTAGTAAGGGCAGTAGATTTAATTGTTATATGTTATTAGTAGATAAATACTTATTACCAAATAGTTTTTATATTAGCCAAAATACGGTTTGATTTTCAGGTTTTTCTGAAAGTAGAAATTTAATTAATTTTAATAAATTAACCTTTATTTATTTATCTAATTACCATTGATCCATAGCCTATAACAACATAAATATCATTTTTTAATATTTTTATGTTTTAATTGTTAACATAATTCATTGATTCTTTCTTGAGTACAATATACTAGCTTTAACTAACTCAATCTCTAATGCACGTTGACTGTTTAATTGTTCGTATGATTTCGTGGAACCTTTAAATTTAAGCAAGCTTTCTGTTCTAAATTGTATTCTAGTCTAAGGTAATAATAATTACAGTCATTATTTATTATTTATCTTCATCATTATTTGTTATATAATAAGCCACAAAAACTACTCCCGCAAGAGGCCATATAGATCCTGGGGGATACATGTTAAGGATTATTTATTCTCGGCCCATGGCACACTAGAAAAGGCGTAACGTCAGCACTCTATTCTGACCGCCTGATTTTATTCCTGCCCAATAAAGAATGGTTAGGGCTGGAATCACACTAGGCCCCCTCCGGGTCATTACAAATAGAGGCAAAAAACAATTGTCCACTGTGAGTATTGGACCTAGGACCATTGGTCCAACTACTAGACCACCGAGATCAAAGATAACACTGAACAACAAAGTTTTTGTTTTGGGGTTGAAATTAGCTGATTTTAATGTATTTCCACGTGTTAAAACCATAAAAATTATATATTAGCTCTTGTTTTCAAGACATAGTATCATTCTATTATATATATATTGAGTTTTCAACAAATGAAATATTTCATCAACAACAGTTGGTACACATGTTTGTTTACATAACACCCCTCTCATCAGCTGTTCATAAGTAGTAAACATAACCTTTGCGAGTTTGTCAATTGTACGCACGTGGTTGCTATTGAAATTATCGTGTGAAGTTGATTTTTAAATTAATTTAAGTGCTGATCTGAAATGCCTCGAAAGTGTGTGAATTCTGTCGATAGCTTTTGCTATATATGTGGTGAAATAACATTTAAGGCTCAGAAACGTAAAATGTCATTAAGACTGCCTATGAACATTATTTTGGTGTAAAAGTTGGGGACCAAGATAAATCATGGGCTTCTCATATATGTTGTAATTCTTGTTCCGTCATATTGCGAGAGTGGCTGAAAAATAACAAGCGGGCAATGGCTTTTGCAGTACCTATGGTTTGGCGTGAGCCTACCAATCATACAGACGACTGTTATTTCTGCTTAACTCCTCCCATTAAGCAAGGTTTATCTATGAAGAAAAGAGGAACGGTGAAATACCCTAATCTCCCATCTGCTCTTCGGCCTGTACCACACTCACACAATTTGCCAGTCCCTTCTCCACCCCAAAACTATGAAATTTTAGAGGAAAGTGATGAAGTCTGTTTACAAGAAGCAACCCATCCTTCTGTAGAATGGGATGTATCCTATGACCCTGATTTTGATGTAAGCGATAGGTCTAGTGATCCGCACAGAATTAGTGAAGCAGAGTTGAGTGACCTTATAAGAGATCTTGGCTTGTCTAAGGAAAAGGCTGAGCTGTTAGGGTCAAGATTTTGTAGTCTTGATGTTTTAGAAGAGTCCACTGTTGTCAGTGGAATCTTCTAAAACATGATGTGAAAATATCTCAGTACAGACAGCTCAGTACAGGATGCTCCAGAAGTGTTTTATAAAAGACAAGCTAAACGACAGCGATCTTACAATACATCGGATTGACTTAATTGAAATTTGGTGGTACAAACCTCTTTTATTTGTCAAAACACTAAGAATAATGTTTTAAAATATTCTAAAAGAAACATAACAATATTGTTTTTTGTACTTTCACTTTTCACGTATAGTATAACTACTCTTTAAGATTAAGTGCTGTATATCTCAAAAACCAGAGCTAATAAAAATTTTTCAATGTTATTTTCGTTTTTATCACAACAAAATTAGTTGAAATAGACTAATTTAGTGTAGGAAACATTCAAAAAATATTTTTTTGTTGTGCAGTGTAATATGCCACAATCCCTTGCAACCACTTAGGGTCATTGGAGGGAGGGGCTATCTACAGGTTGCCACCCCATTTTAAACACCCATGGCTCAGGACAAGCTTCTATTTATAAATAAAAGATTGACCTGGGCGGGATTTGAACCCGCGGCTTCGGGATTGCGAGACCCGTCTGATCCCCTGAGCTAGCCTGGCGCCCCTTAACTTACTTTTAAAATATAAAATAAACTATTGTTATCAATCAGAGAAATCAAAATGGTAACATGAATCATGTTAAGGACAAGCAAATGTTTTAAGGCTCAGGAGAGAACAAATTGGTCGTGGGTGTTGGAGGACGAGATCTTTTAATAGAGTAAATGAGGCTTGAAATTTCCTAAAGCTCCTTCTCTATAAAATATAAGGCATTACTTAGGGAGAGAATATTTCATAATTACAGCGATTACAAAATACTGAGTAGATCTTTATAAGGTGCTAAAATCGGCTTACGGCAACAATGAAGAACTGAATTTCGTTCGAAGTTCCTATCAATAACAAAGCGAAAATTTATAGTTTCCTCATTATCTCTCCTAAAGTTATCATTAGGTGAACGAAATTTCTCAGAAACGGCTGAATCAAATTTGATGAATTTAGAATTTAGGTTATATCAGTTCCGACAATGTGCCTCAAATTATATGAGTTTGTTCCCTTAACTCTAAGGTGTCTAAATTACAGCAAAATTATTTTAATTGATCTAATAGCCATGAGCCTGGGGTTTTTAGAGACAAATGTATGGAGAACTACATTTTTTTTTAGCTCTTAGTTTTCGTCAAATCTCAACCGGTTTTTCCAAATATAATGATTTTCTTGGAGACTGAGTGAGCAAAGCAAATGTAATAACCGTGAGTTTCTTATTAAATTGTAAACCAAAATTCACTGAGTTGATATACATTTTCAATTGTTGGATACATCTCTACCAGCGCAACGACTAAGTAAATATAACCATTATCAAACTACGCTAAGGAATTTGAATTAAGGATAAAAGTCATTTTGAAGTTATACGTAGTTGTAAGATGTTTATCTTTGATTCAAATTCCTTAGCGTAGGTTGAAGTCTACACCAATCGATCTCTGGGGGTTTTCTTTATTAACAGATTTCTCGAAATCTATAATTTCCGTATCAAACCATGATGATAATTGTGGTAAAGTAATCCCACATTTCATTATTTATTTAAATCCCTCTAGGGAGCTAGAAAAAATCTTACTGCCTCAACCGTTAATCTTACCTTAGTCAGATTTTTTCTGGCTCCCTGTACGATTTAAATAAATAATGAAATGTGGGATTACGTTACCACAATTATCATTGTGATTTGAATATCAGGTAATGTCCATTTGCCAAACGAGAGTTTAAGAAATAGCTAACAATGTTAGCTCCTTCGAGTACAAGACGATATATTCGTCATACTTGGCGGTAAGACTCGTAGTGAGGAACGGGGAAAGTGAAATTATCGATCTCCCTCGGTTGTGCAATCGGTAGCATGCCCGCCCGGCAAGTGGGAGACCCGGGTTCGTTTCCCAGCTGAGGTAGTAAGATTTTTTTCCAGCTTCCTGTACGATTCAAATCTATAATTTTCGTATTCATAGTTTTGGTCACATCTCCAGATTTGTTGCTGAAAGAGATAGTTTTAAATTCACAACTTTGCAAAACTTTTATTTTATTCCTCTTTTGTAATGCGAGCAAAATTAGCGTAAATAATGGTGCAAAGAATTCGCCCACCTTGTTGCAAATCAGTTTTAGGATTGGTATCCCGTTAACAGAGCTTATACCCAGGGAGAAGCATATAAGTAATATCTAATAATCCTCCCAGCTCGAGAGGGGATATGCGACGCGGACCCCAACAACAAGCTTGATCATTAGTGCAACAAGAGACAACTAGTCTTTCTCTTTACATAATGGCATACCGATCCCACTAACTCCCATTAAATAATGTAATCACAATTCACAAAAATGCTATTACCCTATTGTGTCAGCAAAACACACAAATTTTGAGTGGTAGTACTAATGGGACGTTTGACTAAGAGTGAAAGAGAAGTGGTTCTGAGATTGAAGAGAGGATGACGGGTCACAACAGGATGACGGGTCACGGCAGGTAGGAGTCACTGACATCTCCTGGGGACAGTTGGCACCTAGGTGAAAGCAGAGTTCGCCCTCAACCCCTGGGTGGTCCTTCCTCTCTTCTACATACCGACCTTCAAAATCAACCCTACACTCTAATAACACCATCTAATGACTAATCCGTCATTTTCCATGGTAGAGAATCATTTGCTGTATTGAATCTGTTTACATCGAGGACTTCCATGAGCTAATCAGAAATGACGTAATCAATTTTGCCTCGGTGCGAAGAAAAAAGCTTCAATGACCTGCGAAAGAAGATAATCACAGACAAACATAAGCTGCAAATTCTCCAAGCACAGAACCATATTTACTACTTTAGTAGATATTTTTCCAAATTTACGATCAGTTTTGAAAATGAATAAATTTCATTCAACTTTATTATTTTACTTTTATACTACCTCTATTTTTTGCCATTAATCCTAATTGATTACTTGCCTTGCTACGTATTTGATGTTCAACGCGCTAAGAAATAGTTAATTATTTAAATTGAAGTTGATATTATTATTCCTGCGTTTCAATGTATCATACACAACAGGATTTCACATTAGATAATTTAAAAAAAATATTTTTTGCTTCTTATTACTGTAATAACTGTGATTTCATCTATATCTATATGTAATAAAATTATATGTTATATTATTATAACTGCTCTCTCTCTCTCTCTCTCTCTCTCTCTCTCTATATATTTTAATATACATGTATATATACACGATACATATGCTTGATAAATAAAGTTGTGTAAGCTTTCAGAAATAATTGTGTTTGAGAGAATGCAAATATTGAGCATGCTCATATCCGAGCGATTGGTATGCGTAAAAAGCAGGGTCAGACGTACGAATGGAGAGTGATCTCACAGTGGGAAAAAATACGCTCCGGTCTTTCTGTGTGTATGTTTGAGCCTATACGACTACGACTCACCACGTCTAAAAAAAAAAAAAAAAAAA
>KZ807827.1:7899-27307 GCA_000696205.2 Oncopeltus fasciatus
AATTATAGTTATAATTTATTGCTTTAAGAAAAATAGGTGTATCTATTTTATTTCATTATTTTATTAATTATTTTTATTTCCTAACTACTTTTAGAACGTTTAACCCTGGACGCAATATCCACTTTGAGAAAGTTATAGAGCTTGTGAACTGCATAGTATTATGACTGTTATAAGAGAATTGGGCTTTAACATAAACACACACACACAAAAAAACAAAAAAAACAAGTATGTTTGTAATCGCTTCGGCAGAAATAGTTCTTTAGTTTTTCTGTTCCATTCTAGATGTTTTTAAATTCAAAAATAAATGAAGGGAGAAACTAAAATCACTTTAATTTAATGATAAGAGAAAGATTTTAGATATTGCAATGATTAATGGTATCATGTAGAGTAGGCACTTATCTAAACTCATAAATTTTAACTTTACATTCAAAAAGCCACATATTTTTATTTACCGTAACACAATTAAGTTATAATATTTGAATGCAAAATAATAAAAAGCTTTTTAATTTAATCAAAGTCCGTCTCACTAAGGAATTGCGTCATCTAAGCAGATTGGTCAAACATTTGTTCATTAAATAACTAAATTATATTTAAAAATTAAATAAGCATGTACATATGGTATATCCGAAGAGAAATAAATAAATAAAGTTTATTGTTCATTGTGCAGAGAAAATTTAGGTATTGAAGGTCCAGAAGGTCAAGTGGCCATCAGTTTCGTCGACGGGGAGGGCTGTAAGAAATGGAGCACGATCACATATATTGGACTTTGGAATAGATGTGCTAAGTTTTGGAAACAGGATGATTTCAAAAAATTCAATGAAGTAAAAAGCTTAGTTCGCATGACTCAATTGTGGAATTAAATACCAATGCTTTTCTGGGGAGATTTCGGAATATTAGCACTATGATTAAGTCATAGTAAATTGCTTTCCGCTTAACCTGACATTTGATATATAATTGACCTGAGAAAGAGTTACTGCCATATTAGGCAAGGATACTGGTAATGGTATGTCCAATGACTCCTCAACCTCTGCGTTAGTGTACAAATTTTCAGGACTTGGATGAGGAGTTTCTTTGAGATGCCGATCAAACGTTTGGACCTTTGGACATATTCTTTCTCTGAGAAGAGGCCCAGGAACCATCCACTCAACGCAAGGAGTAGAATGTTCACGGTGTTCCAGATTTTCTCCCTTTAGTGGCAGACCAGAGGAATTCGTCCACTACTGAACAATTAGACATGTAGGCATTAAATGCCTTATTTTGTAAAGAACCAAGTTTTTGTTTTACGAGATCAGGTAGCTGGTTGAACTTCCCACAATCTGAGGGATGCCTGTACCTCTGGAACAGAACTCGAGCTTGACGCTTAGCCAGTATAAGAGTCAAATCTTAACAATGAAAGGGGGGGGGGGATACATGTGAATTTGTACGAAACCAGTCAAAATGGGTTTCATGTCTCTTTTTGAAAGTGCCTACTGAATCTTGACAGAGAGGAGGGCTGTGCATTATCATCCAGCTCTTAAGGGGACTTCAAGGAAATTACAGGGTCAAGGGTCTCTTCTAGTATAGATCTGAAAAATGGCCACTCTTTGGGGCCATTTGTTGGGAAAGGTTTTATTTTGCAAGCCAGAGAGAACAGTAAGCATAAAAAGTAAAACTACTAAGCATGGCTCTAAACTAGCCGAGACTCGGAGAGATTCGCTCAGCCTTCGTCGTTATATTTGTAGGTCTCTTCTTAACAAGAGACTTACGTAAAAATTTTATAAAACATAGATATTAGAGAATGACATCTACAAATATTTATATAAAAGTTTTATTTTTTTCAAAAAACAACGAAGATATTATATATAATCGTATAAATATTAAATTTAACTTGACAGTTTGAATCATGTCAGTTCATTAGCGGTTAAAATTTATTTTAAATTTTCAAACCTAAAGTTTTCTCATTAATCTTAAGCAAGGATTAACAAAAGCTTATTAGGTTCCCTCAAATTGAAGCAAAGTATAAATATGAAGCGACATTTATTTCGAGCGGCATGACTCAATCCACTTAAGGGGTGTGGCAGGGTTACACCGTTGGATCTATATTTTCTGTATATTTCCTGGATCCTGTACCTACAGTATTTTCTAGTTCTACTAAGCCACAGTAAAGGAGCGCCTTGTAATACGAGGTATATAAAATTCTTGTGAGTCAAAATAAGTTATTCCAGGAGCAAAAAACTTTTAGAGAAATGAATTTCCTAAGCTCATTCAGTATTATTTATAATTTGTGAAGAAATCTTATTTATTCAAGTCTTTATTATGTACAATATTTTATAATAATGAATCTTTCTTTTAAAAAAATGAAGGATTATTAAAGTTTTAAATGTATAAACTTTTTTTATTTCTGGAATAAATGAACCATTACTCTTATATTTATATGCCCATATTTTTCTTTGTTCACCTTGTCTCTTGAATTTTTCCCCTTCTCTTTTTACATTGATTTCCTCTTTTTAGAGATGGTGATTGTTCCTTGGTTTTCTTATCAGCTTTTCTTTTTTGAAGTATCGATCCAAGCTACTATCTCTTATATTCAATATTTCACTGCTTGTTGATTATTGCCTGTGTTGCATTTCCCCATTGAATAATCTTTGTGACTAATGGTGAAGTTTAAAATTAATATAAATATGAAGTAGACCCATAATTTTAATTATACATAAGGAGTCACAGCCAGACACATAGGTAGTCTAACATAATTACCCTTACCTATGCGAAGAGCATTTATATCGTTTGTAGCTTTGAGTTTATTTGTAAAAATTACGTAGATTCACTATATTATATATTATATTAAAAAACGAATAGTATTTATTTTATTTATTTATTATTCAATTAAAAGTAAATTTCCATAGTTCTAGAAACTAGGTTTAATGTATAGTTTTTTATTAGAAATTATAAACAATGTTGTTCATGTATATAGGAACGTCAATAAATATATGTTTCATTGATTGTATTCTATTTAAGTTGTAGAGAATATATAGAATAGATTTGTGGGGGGGGGGGGAGACGGATGATAATGCTATAAACCTGTTTACGTACCTGTGAATTTCAAGTGTCTGATTAGAGTCTCAGGAGTAATAACAATAAGTTAATAAGCAACGGGACAGATTTTATGGCAGACCTGACCGTTGAAAGAATTCATTATACATTCTAACTTTCAAGTGGCGTAATTGCTGAGAAAAATTTCAGCAATGTCAATTTCCTTTGATGGGTTTGACTCTTGACGTCATGACATACACCTATGGTATATGTAACAGTGCCGTTCCTAGCAAACTCCAAGTATTCTATGTGCATTCGAAGAATCTTACCATTTCAACCCTCTCATGATTCCTTCTCCCCGATTTTCGCCATATTAATAACAGCTTTGTGAGTGGAGCAGATACTAACTTTCATTAATTACTCTATAAGGCGCAGAATTTACTGGATCGCAGAGAAATCATAAATGTAAGTAAAACGTTTTAGGTAGAAGATCTGACTAGTTTTAAAACAAAATTGTGACAGTGGGAATGGTAATCCTGGAAAAAACTTAGGCAGTAAATAAATATTTTTTGTTAAACTATTTGTCGACAACATTTACACTTTTAAAATATAAAACTCTTATAATAATAATAATAGCATAAATTTCAAATTAATTAAAGAGAAAAATTAAGAATACATTGATTTTTGATTGAGCAATTGATCAAATAAGGATTAAATCCTTAGATATATTCGTAATTATCTTATACAGCCATATAATTTTACATTAAATAGGGAGAAGTGCACTTCAGAAGAAACCATTATCAACGTTTTCTTCTTCTATTGTGAGCAATTGAGGTTTAATATTCATACTCAAATTTAACATAATTTAAATTATTCTTTCATTAGATATTCATGGTAAACTTGAGTAACTGAAACTCCTGATTTTTTTTTGTCCCTTTTTGTAAAATTAGCGTCATTAAATAATGCGTGAGAGAGGAAGTACAGCCGTCAGTACATTTTGAGGCCATATGCATTTAGTCTCAAACAAAATGGATTCTGAGTGAGTAATTCATAAGTTAATCAGAAACTTCTTCAGGCTACAACATTAGTACTAATCTGATGTCAAGAATATCTCTCTCTCTCTATATATATATATGTATAAGTCGTTAATGATCCTGAACCTGAATGATTCATTGCTTTTCTTTAATCATTTGTGTTTAGAATGGGATGGCAATTTGTAAATAGTCCCTCTTTCCAAACTTAAGTGGTTGAAATGGAGGCTAACACTTATAAAAAAAAATATCAAAAGGAAAATAAAACTTATTACATTAAATATTAAAAAAATATGAATCGAGGAGGAATATAAACAAAAAAAAAAGAAAAGAAAAATGTGTTTGTTCTTCATTTCTGATTTAGGTTTAGTTATGCTTAGGATCCTTAATGACTACTTGAAATCTCAAGCTGATGAGTGTCTTCTGAAAGACATTATAGATCAGAATTTTACTCTGCCTTTTAGACAAATCAAGACAAAAAAGGTTTCAAAGTTGTGATTAGAATCCGTAGTATTTGTCGGGGCAGAACTATCGCGCATTGTAGACCTTTAGTTAAAATTATATTAGTATAAATCACATCCTCGCATTGAATCTCGTATTAGTATTGTAACATCTCTCAGGTAAATGAGGCGTTTCAAAAGAATCCTCCACATGTGAGCAGGCACAAAGGCACTAAGCTACCTGAACGAGGCAGACCCAAGTGTGTGTAGACACCAGATTTATAATTCACGGGAAGCGCCCTTGACATTTCTCAGATCTTCAAGAGAAGCTTTTTATTATTCCATTCTCTGGCTGTCGTCCAGTTCTTTTCTTTCTATCGCTTAAGCAATGTTTCTTTCTCTTTTCCAGTAATACAGTTCTTTGATTCACTATTTTTTTTTTCTTTTTTTTTTTACTTGTTCTAAATTAAAGCCACATGTTTTGTCAGATATCTGGTCGAGTTCTTCATTTAGAAATATTTTAAAAGGAACTTAACGTTCGAAATAAAAAAATAAAATGAGCCTGCTAGCAGTAACTTTGACTTTAAATTTATAAACAGTGCTCGCCTGTGTGTCACGTGACCATAATAGGTAAACATTTATATTTAACCCGACAATATACATAGGTATTGCTATGAACGGGTCTAGGAATATGCACAGTCATTCGCAATTCACTGCCGCGAAATTCACAACCATAATTCACTGCAGGAAAGTTCATACGTCACTACAATTCATCTTCCGAAAGTACACACGTTATTACAATTTATCGCCGGAATTTTTCCAATGTGAAATTTTCACCGTGACAGAGTATCGGTCCTAAAGACAGCTCGAAACGTTATTTATTTTCATTAGAGATTTGAGCTTCGGTGAAGGTTAAAAAAAAATAGCAATTAAAAAAAAAATACAATTTTAAAAATGGGTAGCCATCTTGTGATAATGATGTTCCATTCATAAACATTTGATCTAGATGAAATTTCCCCTCTTGCCTTCATGATAGCCCTGAAGTTCTAAAGTCAAAATCTAATCCAATAATAATAAAAAACACATTCCTTTAAATTTAATTTTTTGCATCAATCTTTGCCGAACCCTAACAAATTCTCTACTAATAATCTCCACGGTCAAAAACTCCATTTGCCATTTATTTTCCTTCTTTAATGAAAGCTTGCCATAAGCATGGCATAGACTATTCTATTTAAGTGGTTAGCCATTGAGAAATTAAAGAAAATACTAGTATAAATTATTGCAGAATTATCATTGTAGCAGTAGTTATAACAAGTGAAGTCATAAATTTAGTAAAAATTTATAATAAACCTCTTCTTCCTTGTAGAAGGCGAAAGTTAAAAAAAAAATTGACAACAATTCTATAAAAACTTATTTTCAAATAGCCCAACTTGTTTCGATATGAAAACTTGTTTATTGCCCCCTGAATACTTATATATGAAAACTATTTTAAGCTCCTAAAGAAGTATCTATGACGCAAAACTAGTCGGGAAGGAATAAGTGCATTTAAAATTGTAGTCATTTTTTTTACCCTTTCAAGTATTAATTTATTCATTTAAACGAGAAAAGCACAGTCCTTCTATCCTCGAACAAAAAAAAAAATGTAGGTTTATTCATGATTTATAAGTGCCCTTATCAGAAATTCTGAAGATTTTGTTTTTCTGTCTGGTGAGGGGATGCTGACGTTCATTTTTAGTGTAGGAATGGCAGATAGGAATGGGCTAGTCTGAAACGGACAGTCTATATGCCAATATTTGACTTGCACAGCGAAAGAAGACAGTAGGAATAAACTGCAATTTATATGTACATATATTCCAGATGGAGATCAAGTCCGTTTATTTGGAATTTGACGCTAAATGGCTGGATAAATATTTGGACCCGCTAAAACTGTGTGCTTTGAATTGTACTCAAAATGCTAATTCTTTTAGCTGTTTGCTAAGGAATCAGCATGTTGAAAGTTAATTGGTGTTTAAGCGATTAATTTAATAAAACAAATTAGTTCACAGTTAAACAGATATTGAACAATTAGTCTAATTAATTTTAGTTCTTACAGATTTTCCGCAGGAAAATGAAACTATTGATGCATTGATACTATGATGCTACTTAAAAAAAAAAACTTTCCCGTTCCTGGGTTAGAAAAGCCACGTAAATATGTTATATTAAAGTATCATATATGCATATAATAATTACTAAACACACACACACACGTTTCTACTTGTTTTAGCGTCCAAAAAGTTTAAAATAAACCACAGCCGTTATTATGATTTCTTTTTTATCCCCTTTGAATGATTTTTTTAAATGTCTGAAATCGTTCGAAAGGTAGAGATGTTTAAAAAAAAATCAAAAATCTTAATTTACGTTATTATTAGCATGAACAAAAGAGAATAAAAAAATTGTGGTTCAAAGAGCCCCCCTTTTTAAAGTTCAGTTTAATATCATTTAATAAATCTAAATAACAAAATTTAAAAAGAAAGGTCCTTAAGAATGATATTTAAGAATGAAATTTTTATTTAGGGCGGGCACTAATTTTTAATAAATGTACAATATCTAGTTTTTAGGTTTTTAATTAAGCTCTTGAGAGAATTCGTTTTTTTGACGAAATCGGATGCATGAAAGCTTATTGAATATAAATAATAATTTATATTTATAATAATATATAACATATTTACGTCTCAAAAATAAGAGAGCATTATAATGCTTATAATGCAATAAATAATTATTTATTGCTCCCATCGAAGTAAAAGTCGTCATTGTATGATAATAAAATTAACCAACTTTAGTTATTATATAATTATCTCTTTGATTTTGACTTTAATAACCTAACTACCACAATCACTATATAATGAATGTAGAAAATCTCTAACCAACAAATACAAATTTTATTTATGAAGGAAATATTTTACATACATGTAAAATAAAAATTAATATTCCGCTATGGATAACGTAATAAAAACTCAATCAGGAAATTTTGAAAAATGCATTTCTTGATGGAGGTATATTTTTACCATAATAATAATTATAAAACCAAAATAAGAATTAATCTTTTTCTATACATATGTTATTGTGTATCCTTAAAAGCTGTTTTGAAAATTCTAATAGAAGTTTGAATTTTTACGAGGAACGAGCAGGAATATTTAAAGTAATTTAACTCTGTTGCCAAAAATAAATTTTAATTAATTTTTGCATTTTTATTAATAGTCGAGTCTTTTCCCTGTAAAAATAAATATTGCTTAGACAGGTTCGGTGAAGTAATGTATAATAAATACTTTCTGTTAGGCGAAAAGGTTTTTTGAGTGGGTTACCTGGTGTATGTTGCCTATGATCTTTTTACTGGCTGGTTTATCTATATGTATCTGTTTTTCTTTGCTTTTTTATGTGTGGAGATAAATTTAAATATATTATATGTATGAAAATATATGTACATATATATATANTAATATATATATATATAAAGCAAATAATGTGTTAGGAATTGTCCAGATAGCCCTAAAGAGTGATTTAAAACGTTAAGGGACACTGTTTCGAAAGCACTAATAGTATTAAATTCTTTCGCGAAATTAGTTTAATGTTTCAATCCTTGCACTAAATTAATGTTTTTGTAATCAACGACATTTAGAATGATATATGAGATTTCTTGCTGGTTGAATGGAATGATGAGTTTATGCTGTTTCGGAAATTACTAGCTCATATTGACCGTAAGGATTATTGGTAGAGAATTTTTGTTGGGATTCGGTCAAGGTTAATCCAAAAAATATACAATTTAAAAAGTTAATTTTTAAATTGGATCTTTTGACTTAACCTTCACCGAACTCCAACAAAAATTCTCTACCGTAAATTCCTAGTGTTTGAAATTTCATTTTTGTAAGAGTTTACTACTTACTTTTGATTTTACCGAAGAATTTTTATATTATTGGTCTGAGATTGTTAATGGTGAATCGTGAACAACGCAAGGATTCTCTGCAGTGTAGCTCAACATCTGGTTTTGTGATGAGATCAGACTGATGAGATAGGGTTATCCAAAGCCAGCAAGAACAACACTCTCTTGTAGATGGGTAGATCTCCAAGTTCCTCTCTATTCCTGTAAAGCTATTTATGTTTTATAGTGCTTCCAGGCACGTCCCTGTTATCATCAGACACTCCCGCGTTTTTGCCAACGCTATCTGTTCGTAGCTTCACAAACAAGCTGATTAATCAAAATAGAGCGGTATGTAAATGTTCGAAATCCTTTACTTTCCGAAAGTGCATCTGTCTTCCGAAGAAAACTCACGTTTTGGAGCCATTGGCCGTGCGTCATGGATGAGTATAAACTGAGCAGATTTCCCATGTTTCATAAAAAGACGGACATAGATAAGAGGAAATTAATAATACATTGTCAAAAACAAAAATGGATAATGACTTGAATAAGAGAAAGAAAACTTAGATCTTGGAAATTTGGGAGGAAACGTTCAAATTTTCAATATCATTCTGAAATTTCCTCCATATTATGAGCTATTTATGAACATAAATTAGAAAATTTATATGAATATAAAATTTGAATAAAAAATCATAAATGTAAATGTAAATATATAATACATAAATATAAAAATAGAATATGAATATATAATACATAAATATAAAAATAGAATATGAATATATAATACATAAATATAAAAATAGAATATGAATATATAATACATAAATATAAAAATAGAATATGAATATATAATACATAAATATAAAAATAGAATATGAATATATAATACATAAATATAAAAATAGAATATGAATATATAATACATAAATATAAAAATAGAATATGAATATATAATACATAAATATAAAAATAGAATATGAATATATAATACATAAATATAAAAATAGAATATGAATATATAATACATAAATATAAAAATAGAATATGAATATATAATACATAAATATAAAAATAGAATATGAATATATAATACATAAATATAAAAATAGAATATGAATATATAATACATAAATATAAAAATAGAATATGAATATATAATACATAAATATAAAAATAGAATATGAATATATAATACATAAATATAAAAATAGAATATGAATATATAATACATAAATATAAAAATAGAATATGAATATATAATACATAAATATAAAAATAGAATATGAATATATAATACATAAATATAAAAATAGAATATGAATATATAATACATAAATATAAAAATAGAATATGAATATATAATACATAAATATAAAAATAGAATATGAATATATAATACATAAATATAAAAATAGAATATGAATATATAATACATAAATATAAAAATAGAATATGAATATATAATACATAAATATAAAAATAGAATATGAATATATAATACATAAATATAAAAATAGAATATGAATATATAATACATAAATATAAAAATAGAATATGAATATATAATACATAAATATAAAAATAGAATATGAATATATAATACATAAATATAAAAATAGAATATGAATATATAATACATAAATATAAAAATAGAATATGAATATATAATACATAAATATAAAAATAGAATATGAATATATAATACATAAATATAAAAATAGAATATGAATATATAATACATAAATATAAAAATAGAATATGAATATATAATACATAAATATAAAAATAGAATATGAATATATAATACATAAATATAAAAATAGAATATGAATATATAATACATAAATATAAAAATAGAATATGAATATATAATACATAAATATAAAAATAGAATATGAATATATAATACATAAATATAAAAATAGAATATGAATATATAATACATAAATATAAAAATAGAATATGAATATATAATACATAAATATAAAAATAGAATATGAATATATAATACATAAATATAAAAATAGAATATGAATATATAATACATAAATATAAAAATAGAATATGAATATATAATACATAAATATAAAAATAGAATATGAATATATAATACATAAATATAAAAATAGAATATGAATATATAATACATAAATATAAAAATAGAATATGAATATATAATACATAAATATAAAAATAGAATATGAATATATAATACATAAATATAAAAATAGAATATGAATATATAATACATAAATATAAAAATAGAATATGAATATATAATACATAAATATAAAAATAGAATATGAATATATAATACATAAATATAAAAATAGAATATGAATATATAATACATAAATATAAAAATAGAATATGAATATATAATACATAAATATAAAAATAGAATATGAATATATAATACATAAATATAAAAATAGAATATGAATATATAATACATAAATATAAAAATAGAATATGAATATATAATACATAAATATAAAAATAGAATATGAATATATAATACATAAATATAAAAATAGAATATGAATATATAATACATAAATATAAAAATAGAATATGAATATATAATACATAAATATAAAAATAGAATATGAATATATAATACATAAATATAAAAATAGAATATGAATATATAATACATAAATATAAAAATAGAATATGAATATATAATACATAAATATAAAAATAGAATATGAATATATAATACATAAATATAAAAATAGAATATGAATATATAATACATAAATATAAAAATAGAATATGAATATATAATACATAAATATAAAAATAGAATATGAATATATAATACATAAATATAAAAATAGAATATGAATATATAATACATAAATATAAAAATAGAATATGAATATATAATACATAAATATAAAAATAGAATATGAATATATAATACATAAATATAAAAATAGAATATGAATATATAATACATAAATATAAAAATAGAATATGAATATATAATACATAAATATAAAAATAGAATATGAATATATAATACATAAATATAAAAATAGAATATGAATATATAATACATAAATATAAAAATAGAATATGAATATATAATACATAAATATAAAAATAGAATATGAATATATAATACATAAATATAAAAATAGAATATGAATATATAATACATAAATATAAAAATAGAATATGAATATATAATACATAAATATAAAAATAGAATATGAATATATAATACATAAATATAAAAATAGAATATGAATATATAATACATAAATATAAAAATAGAATATGAATATATAATACATAAATATAAAAATAGAATATGAATATATAATACATAAATATAAAAATAGAATATGAATATATAATACATAAATATAAAAATAGAATATGAATATATAATACATAAATATAAAAATAGAATATGAATATATAATACATAAATATAAAAATAGAATATGAATATATAATACATAAATATAAAAATAGAATATGAATATATAATACATAAATATAAAAATAGAATATGAATATATAATACATAAATATAAAAATAGAATATGAATATATAATACATAAATATAAAAATAGAATATGAATATATAATACATAAATATAAAAATAGAATATGAATATATAATACATAAATATAAAAATAGAATATGAATATATAATACATAAATATAAAAATAGAATATGAATATATAATACATAAATATAAAAATAGAATATGAATATATAATACATAAATATAAAAATAGAATATGAATATATAATACATAAATATAAAAATAGAATATGAATATATAATACATAAATATAAAAATAGAATATGAATATATAATACATAAATATAAAAATAGAATATGAATATATAATACATAAATATAAAAATAGAATATGAATATATAATACATAAATATAAAAATAGAATATGAATATATAATACATAAATATAAAAATAGAATATGAATATATAATACATAAATATAAAAATAGAATATGAATATATAATACATAAATATAAAAATAGAATATGAATATATAATACATAAATATAAAAATAGAATATGAATATATAATACATAAATATAAAAATAGAATATGAATATATAATACATAAATATAAAAATAGAATATGAATATATAATACATAAATATAAAAATAGAATATGAATATATAATACATAAATATAAAAATAGAATATGAATATATAATACATAAATATAAAAATAGAATATGAATATATAATACATAAATATAAAAATAGAATATGAATATATAATACATAAATATAAAAATAGAATATGAATATATAATACATAAATATAAAAATAGAATATGAATATATAATACATAAATATAAAAATAGAATATGAATATATAATACATAAATATAAAAATAGAATATGAATATATAATACATAAATATAAAAATAGAATATGAATATATAATACATAAATATAAAAATAGAATATGAATATATAATACATAAATATAAAAATAGAATATGAATATATAATACATAAATATAAAAATAGAATATGAATATATAATACATAAATATAAAAATAGAATATGAATATATAATACATAAATATAAAAATAGAATATGAATATATAATACATAAATATAAAAATAGAATATGAATATATAATACATAAATATAAAAATAGAATATGAATATATAATACATAAATATAAAAATAGAATATGAATATATAATACATAAATATAAAAATAGAATATGAATATATAATACATAAATATAAAAATAGAATATGAATATATAATACATAAATATAAAAATAGAATATGAATATATAATACATAAATATAAATTTTTTACATCAATTTATTTTTCCATAAAATTATAATATTAAGAAGGTATTGACTACTATACTGCTAGTCGGGCGTAATAACCTAGATGTTTATCGCCTAAACAAAAAAGCATATCTATCTATACTGCTAGTAATGCGGTGCTACCTTTGTAGTCTAGATTATTGACCAAATAGTTTCGATAAAACAACTTCTCACGAAATCAGGCGTTTGGCAAACCAGCTGTGACCTAAATTTGAAATTTCATCGGATCCAGTTGACTAGTATAGTTATCAGCTGATAAACATCTAGATAGAGCGTCTTTAAAATTCAAGACATGTGGAGTAGTGTTTGGTTTATAATTTTCCATCGCTTAGTCATTTTCCATCAAATTAAATAACAGACCACAAGTGGTTCAAGGACTTTCGTTGTCTTCAACAAAAATCAAGGTGAGATACAACCGATGAATATAAGGCGAAAACTGAGGGAACGTATACAAGAGAAGTTGAATTTTTTATTATTATATTATTTTGAGAGTGGTGTCATTGGTCACCTTCTCTCCTCATGTGATTGACATTGAATGTAATTTTTTTTAAATTCATCGTGATGATCAAATTACATAATGTTTCAAATTAACAGAATGTAATAAATAAATAGAAGTTTAATATTAGATTATATTATTATTTCTCGGACATGGCACAAATGGTAGTTCGATGGTCGAAACCCTTTAGCTATGCTAGCAATTTAACTTTTACCCCTTGATGCCGTCGTTGGAATATACTCATACGAAATTTAACACCCAGTCGTTACAGTAAACACGTAAATACTAAATTTCACCAGCACTATGGAGATGTTTCCAAAGTGGGATAATAGCGAATTGACATTTTTCGATTTAAAAATTCTACAATTAAAATAAGGGTCATAATTATGAATTTTTAGGTCAAATAAAATAATTTATTTTAAATCAAAGACACTACTGCAATTAAAATATCACAAGTTTGTGCTAAGATATTTTAAAATTAAATTAGAATAAGAAGTACTTTTAACATTCTTTTTGGAACTTTTTAGTTGTTAGTTGTCTGCTGCAGAAACTCAGTTATGATGAAATTTAAAAAAAATACATTTCACTTTGTTTCAGGTAAGATCTGACAACTTATAAACAGAGACTTAACAAATTGCATCTCCAATGAGGTATTATTTATATTTTTAGATAATTAAATTTAGTATATGTTTAATGATAATTGTGAATTTCGAAATACATATTGTGAAAAAAAGACCTGCGATTTCTGTAGGGTTAACAGCGGATTTTAGCGACTATGTCACGCTAGTAAGTAGCAACTGGGAGGAACGGAATTCTCGATTTGATCCCAATACCTGTAGCATTTGAGTCACTGACGCTAAAAATTTACAAGTTTAGAAAATAATTAATTTTAAATTTATTATTATTTATGTAGGAAAACATATAGATACATTATTATTTATTATATAATTTATTATTATTTATTTAGTTTGATAAAAATAAGTATGTATGTTATAGTTCGTTTTTTAGCTAAAAGTAAGGATTTACAGAGCATTTCTTTTGAAACCGTTCTGCTATTTAGCATTGCAATTATTACAGTAAACCTACAAATCTCAAAACATAATACAAGAATGTTATATAAAATCTTTATTTAATTTTTTTATATTGAAAAACTATTTAATATTATGGATTAAACGTGGCATAGATAGTATGTTATGTCTAGTCCACATATAAGGGTTGTATGAAATTAAAGCGTGGAAATCGCTTTGTGAATCGCTGAACCTGTGCGATGCCTTCTCCGGCGTACTTCTCTCAGACTACTTACGATTGTGGGAAATTATCTTTTCATCAGACGTTGAATGGGGAAACAGCGGATCACTGTATCAGATGAGAGTACTGTAAGTTGTATGAAGGGTTGTGTTACACGGGAGAATCCAATAGCCCTCAGAGCAAACCTTACTGCCGACCTCCCCGACCATCCCCTACATTATACATCACTTCACCCAACTACCCCCACCTTCATCCATCAGACTCCATCGGGCTACCAACACAGAAACCCCATCCTAATGGTCGCCACCGAAACTTCTTACAGTCATACATAATGCGATCAACTCAATATTGGCCATTTTGTGTAACAAACGATGCGATAAAATTCTAAATTCCTAAAACTGTTTTAATACCAATACATTGATGGTCATTGATTTATTTAAAACAAACTTTGTACAAGGTTTTAACTAATTTTTAAAATAATTAAATTTTCAACAAAAAATGTGCAATATGATAGGCTTTCACTTAACAAATAATATTTTTATGTAATTTAGAAGCTTTAAGAAGAGAAATACGAAAGAATGAATTAAGTCTCCAAAAAATAATAAAATATAGCAAAAAATAACCTAAATAATGATTTAACCTCACATTGCAGTTACTTTCAAAAGGAGAGTTTGTTGACCGTAGATATTATTCCACGATGATTTTAGTTGGGGTTCGGTCGAGGTAGATCCAAAATAACACAAATTAAAAAAATGTATTTTTTTTTAATGAAGGATTATCTGCCAACGTTTCGGCTTACATTGTAAGCCATCTTCAGGGCTGTAGAAATACAATNATAAATATATTATAAGAAAATTGTAGTGTGAAAACAAAAAATAATTTAGTATGAAATAATGTATGATAACCATATACACAATAATATCAAGAGTTTGCGCAGTTAGTATTAATTTTCACAGCCAAATACTGTTTTTATTTAGTCAATATTAACATGTCGCGCTGAGAGCACATCCATTTCCTAGTAGTATACTCTTCCATCTGGCCTTTCCCTCTGCATGTACTACCAAGGTATGCTGAAAAACAAAATGTGATAGGAAATATGAGTAGAGAATTTTACTTTAGAGATGTATTAGGACTCCTATATATTAGGAATACTTCCTAGTATTCCTAATATACCTCTGAATATATTATATTTTATATTCATTAAAATCGGGGAGCCCTCTCAATTCACGAAACTTATAATTTTAAGTTACTGCATATTTTCTTTTGCGATATTAAAATTTTTTTTATAGAATGTATATATTAGAAATTACAGAATTTCACACCTATTATCACCAATTCAGTTTTTCTCATAACTTTGATAAATATATATAAATAATGTGAATCCATGTAATTTCTATTTTGAAATGGATCAGTAGAATAATAAATATTCTTAGGTAATTAATGAACGAGAGTCTCATTCACACTTTCTTAAAATTTATTTGAACTTCGTTACTTTCGGAAAGCAAAAAACGTAGATAAAAATAGAAAGAATGAAATGTTTACAAAACATTTATGTCTCATTGATCGATGTTGGATTACTGGGTGACCTCTAGCTTGTGTTGCATTGATCCAGATATTTTAGATAATAGCCCTGACTACATTCCGATGTTCCTTTGATTTCATAGTGATAACTTGTGTGAATTAGTATGTGATAATTAGGGGAAAGGAGTCCTTTTGTCATGAATTGTGATACTTTCTATAGTGTATTGTTCACAATGAGATTATTAAACAAAATTATTTAATCCTTTCACCCAATTTATAATTTTTTTTTAATTGCCTGCCTCCCTTTCAACTACTTAGGGTCATGGAGGGAGGGGCTATCTAGTACAGGTAGCCACCCCATTTTAAACGTCCATGGCTCAGGAAAACTTTTTTTTTTCCATAAATAAAAGCTCGACCTGGGCGGGATTTGAAGCCCTGACGCCTCATAAATCTTTAACAGAGGGTTTTATAAATTGACAACGAGGGAGAGTTTAACTAATTAAAATATTTTCACCAAAATTTTGCTGTCGCTATTTTGATTTAATTGCTCATATAAAACTGGTTTTTATCAATACGTGTTATTTGCTGTAGGTATTATCGCCATTCTATAAGTGCTATGTTGCTTATAATCTCAGAAGTGTAGGGTAATATCAGAGAAGAAAAAATCTTGTAGATAAAATTCTTACAACTAAGACTGATCCTTCTATGTGTCACTTGTAAATGCTCAACGGTTCCAATATTTCGGTGGTATATATGCTCTCACAGTATATATGTTCTCCCATCTCCCTCACTTTCAGAGTGTCGTAATTTATATATCCAATATTGCCTCAAGTGAAAAGTTTCCGAAATTCAAAACATTTGTATAAGGATATAAAACCCGGAGATGAAGCAATTCATGAAAATGAGCTTTGACAAGGAGCTTTAAATTGTTTTTCTTGTTTGCGAATCTTTTGCTGACGGCTGAATTGAAAATTCCCCTGAGAAATAAAAAGCGCACTAGAATTTCCGCGTTGTAGACAGATCTACTAGACTTTGCCCCATTTGACTCGAAGCTCTCAAACCACTTGAAGAGCTAGTGTCCATTACCGTTCCCCATTTGCAGCAAGAGATGGGGGTTTTACGCCAGAGCGAAAATGGCTTGTAGTCAACTGTCTAAAATGTTAGACATATTCTTTAGGGGACTACTAAGTATGCATTACCACTGTCGAGTACTATGGAGAGCATATTCCTTGCTGGTTCTAGAATATTATTATTCTATTACGTCGCAGATACAGGAATATATAGAAATTACATCAGATGACGTCATTAGTGCGTTATGTCGAACAACGTAAACCAGGATATATTTGAAATTTCTCAAACCTCTTGAAATCTGAGATGTACCGCATTGTTATATTTAGATTATGTAAATACATGTTATGTTCGCTTGGGAAATTTCTGTCTGCCCTGTTCTTCAATCAATGAAAACCTCTTCAGCTGCCTAGTGATTTCACTGTTTATTTGCTTTGTTAATCTATAGTGCTGTGATTATACACTTTTTTTTTTCTCTCCTTAAGTATAAAAATTTTGAGAAAGGTTTACATTATTACAATCTGGAAGTAACTTCACTTAGTAAGAGTATAAAACATTATTATGCATTTAAGTAAATTAAATGAAATACAGCTTTTGAATTAGATTCATTTTTAATCCTGGCGAGCACCATATTTTGATATATGTGCTGTGAAAAATAATCAGTTCTCCATGTTTCGCTAGAAAAAGATATGTGCAAATGAGAAAAGTCTATTATAAAAGCAATTGGCAAAGTTGTAGAAATGATATTGCAGTATTATAGTGCAGGGACTTTATAAGCCGAATAAAGATATTGCTCCCGGCTTATTTTGTATTCTGCACTGTTATCACAGTTTACACTGCATCCTTAGGCTGTAACGCCTACAGAAAGTGATTGTAAAACTGAAATAATATACAGAATTAATACTTATATGTCTAGTCCACATATAAGGGTTGTATGAAATTAAAGCGTGGAAATCGCTTTGTGAATCGCTGAACCTGTGCGATGCCTTCTCCGGCGTACTTCTCTCAGACTACTTACGATTGTGGGAAATTATCTTTTCATCAGACGTTGAATGGGGAAACAGCGGATCACTGTATCAGATGAGAGTACTGTAAGTTGTATGAAGGGTTGTGTTACACGGGAGAATCCAATAGCCCTCAGAGCAAACCTTACTGCCGACCTCCCCGACCATCCCCTACATTATACATCACTTCACCCAACTACCCCCACCTTCATCCATCAGACTCCATCGGGCTACCAACACAGAAACCCCATCCTAATGGTCGCCACCGAAACTTCTTACAGTCATACATAATGCGATCAACTCAATATTGGCCATTTTGTGTAACAAACGATGCGATAAAATTCTAAATTCCTAAAACTGTTTTAATACCAATACATTGATGGTCATTGATTTATTTAAAACAAACTTTGTACAAGGTTTTAACTAATTTTTAAAATAATTAAATTTTCAACAAAAAATGTGCAATATGATAGGCTTTCACTTAACAAATAATATTTTTATGTAATTTAGAAGCTTTAAGAAGAGAAATACGAAAGAATGAATTAAGTCTCCAAAAAATAATAAAATATAGCAAAAAATAACCTAAATAATGATTTAACCTCACATTGCAGTTACTTTCAAAAGGAGAGTTTGTTGACCGTAGATATTATTCCACGATGATTTTAGTTGGGGTTCGGTCGAGGTAGATCCAAAATAACACAAATTAAAAAAATGTATTTTTTTTTAATGAAGGATTATCTGCCAACGTTTCGGCTTACATTGTAAGCCATCTTCAGGGCTATCATGAAGATGAGAGAGGACGTCCTGTCCCTAAGTTCACATTTCCATGACTG
>KZ807827.1:27318-42648 GCA_000696205.2 Oncopeltus fasciatus
TATTGTTAATTGGTTAATATAAATATATTATAAGAAAATTGTAGTGTGAAAACAAAAAATAATTTAGTATGAAATAATGTATGATAACCATATACACAATAATATCAAGAGTTTGCGCAGTTAGTATTAATTTTCACAGCCAAATACTGTTTTTATTTAGTCAATATTAACATGTCGCGCTGAGAGCACATCCATTTCCTAGTAGTATACTCTTCCATCTGGCCTTTCCCTCTGCATGTACTACCAAGGTATGCTGAAAAACAAAATGTGATAGGAAATATGAGTAGAGAATTTTACTTTAGAGATGTATTAGGACTCCTATATATTAGGAATACTTCCTAGTATTCCTAATATACCTCTGAATATATTATATTTTATATTCATTAAAATCGGGGAGCCCTCTCAATTCACGAAACTTATAATTTTAAGTTACTGCATATTTTCTTTTGCGATATTAAAATTTTTTTTATAGAATGTATATATTAGAAATTACAGAATTTCACACCTATTATCACCAATTCAGTTTTTCTCATAACTTTGATAATAACAATGGCGTTGATCAGTGTTTTGATTTTCTGTAACCCTCCTATATCTTCTCTTTTTCTCTCTCCTACTCTCTCTCTCTCTCTCTCTTTCGATTTAAACCTTATAAATGCACTTGTAAATATGTTTATAAGAAACACTATAAATAAATCTTATGTACATAATTGTGGACACACATAATTTGTATATAATTTCTAACCATATTATTAGTGTTCCGTAATTACGAGAATTAACGTAAGATTGCTAAAGAATTAAAGATGAATATTTTTCAAACGTCATGCGTTATATAAATGTGATAACTAGATTTATTTACAGAAGATATCGACTAAAATATCATCCATTCTAAATCTTCATTTATATATTTTTCAATAATTCACCATGACAGTAACTCTCATTAATTCGCTCTCTAACACTTTTTTTTTTTTTTTGCTGTGTTAGCCTCCCTTGCAACCACTTAGGGTCATTGGAGGGAGGGGCTATCTACAGGTTGTCACCCCTTTCTAAACACCCATGGCTCAGGACAAGCTTCTATTTATAAATAAAAGATTGACCTGGGCGGGATTTGAACCCGCAGCATCAGGATTGCGAGACCCGAACGGATCCCCTGAGCTAGCCTGGTGCCCCCTAACCCTTTCTTTAGAAATCATTCTAATTAGAAACCAAAAACCATACATATTTTTTCTATCTAATTTCTGTACAATTCTTCTTCACTTAATGATATTATGTAAAACTGCTGCAATGCTTCAATGCAAACCCTAATAAAAATAATCCTAACCTTACCACTACCCTCCAACAAATAACGCCTGCTATAGCACACAGGTACAGAAAACCTATAAACTCTCCGACCACCAACCACCCAGTGCGAACCACCCTTCAATCGATTGGCTAACATAGTTCCCTACTCACTAAGTACCCCTATCCCGAGGGGATGTACTCGCTTCGCTGGCCGTGGCCATTAGCAGTTTGATTTCCAACTACTGAAGCAATTTTACTAATATGTATTAAAATCTCGATAATATTTACAAATTTCTATTACGAACGGACTTTTTAACGATAAAAATTGATGTATTTTTTATTATTTTGTTGTAATGTTTAGTTTATAGGCTGCTGAATTCGAGCTGAACTTTGCGCCGACAGGGCTTGGGTATATTCATTAGAGAATTTGTTGGAGTTCGATCAAGGTTGATCAAAAAAAAATAAAATGCTGTTTTAAAAAAAAGTGTATTTTTTATTACTACTGACGTTTCGGCTGTGAAATGAACCATGGAAATGATATTTTAATAATGAAATTTTGATCCAGGTGACAAAACGCCCCTTCTTGCCTTCATGATAGCCCTAGAGATGGCTTACAATGTAAAACGAAACGTCAACAGATAATAAAACATACACTTTATTAGAATCGAATTTTTTGAAATAACCTTTACTGAAACTCGAAAAATTCTCTACCAATAATCTCCTTGGTCAAAAACTCTTCATATAATCTAGTTATTTTTTCTCTCTCTTTCCCTTTTTAATTTACTGTTTCACCGGTCCTATTTTACTTTCAGTGATTAGGTATAGCTTACATATTTGGAATGATTGTCTGAATCAAGCTGATCTACTGAAATTTAAGGATAGATATAATAGATCATATAACATTTTAAGTGTTAAATGATGATCAAGTTGTCTTTCCCAAAATGTATTTATTTTAGCCTGAGCTCTTTCAACATTAGGTCATTGTCAGAAGAACTGGATGAGAGATTATACTGCCAAGGAAACAAGCAAAGGGAGGTATTAGTGCTTCTGACGATGACCTTCTCAGATTGAAAGTGTTCTTACTAAAATCAATACATTTTGGGCAAAACAATTTTGTCTTTATTCAACACTTGTTGTATGAGGCTACAAAAAGGCTACGATTATAAACATATAACTTTTTCTTTATATATGTCAGTAACGAAATAGATAAAAATTATGATATAAAATATCTATTCTTCGCTCTTACATTTTTAATTACTGAGGGCTTTCATGGCCATAGTTTTTATACCAATATTTTTTTATTCTACTCATATTTAATAAATCTTAAGCTACATCTGAACCTTATTATGTTCTCTTAAAACTCTTTTAGCCCACCCCTTTTTTTCTCAATTTGTAGTGAATAAAAACACGCTTAGAACCCCGAGGCTGAAATAATTCTGTAGGGGTAGGACAGCTGCCTTCCAGCCGCCCTACAAGAACGCAATTAATCTAGCCGGTGAATTAAAAGTTATAAATCCAGCTGGTCATCGCTAGGGGCAAGTCTCTCCGTCATGCAACGGTTAAAGGACTCATCTCGAGGTATTATCTCCTTAGCAATTAGTCTTAGATCTTGGTCATCTAGGTTACCAATGTAAAATAAATCTCAATGTTATTCATGGAAGGATCTGATGACTGGCTGTATTGTTTGTCCTGAGATTTCCCCCAATAGTTTTTTTTAAATTAAAATTTAAAAGACTATAATTAGCCAAAGATGCTCAAATAACTATTTATCAAGGGATATATGCCAAACGTTTAAGAAACCAAAAATTTGTATAGATCTCAAACATCTGAGGCAAGAAGACGGTTTGCAGAAACCAATGAAGACGGATAATAGAAGGTATGATAGTTCTATATTCATTGGTAGTAATAATAACCCTTTAGATTATTTATCTGAGGCAAATTAAGAATATTTTAAAACATTTTGGATTTTTTAAAGCAAATAAAGCCTCAATCCATAGTTTAAAATTTGGGTATTTCGAAGAACAATTTAGGGACTGTTTTATAGGCTTATTACGGTCATCAAAGGTTTTTCGAAATACCTATAATATGCTTATGTATATGTCCTATAACTTCCTCCGGGGCATATTTTTTTTTTAATCTTAAGTGTTAGCCTCTCTTTTAACCACTTTCTTTAATTAGTGAAGGGGCAATAAACAGGTTGTTATACCAGTCTAAACTAATAATAGCTTAGGACAAACTTTTATTTATCTATCACATTTAAATATAAGTGGTTACATTAAATTGTTTTTTAAGTTGTATTAGCCAGTAAGGTGTGATTGCGTTCAGTTAAGCCTTAATTTGAGTTTTTTCTTAAGTGTGTAGATTCGAGATAAATCTACTGCCCTGGAAAAATAATATATCAGAATGTAGAAAATACAAAATGCATAGAATTTTATCTATTTCATTTATTTGTGGCTAATATTTTTTAATTATTAAGTTATATAAATTTGAAAAATATTTTGAAAAAGTAAAAGTGTGTGTGAGAGAGAAGACAGACTAATTTTTAAATGTTTCGGGAAACCTGTCAGGATTAAGTACGCGGAATTGCTTAGAAATACTCCTCTACTATCGATTATGAGCAGGAGAGCCTCGGTCGGTTGCGTGTGCTAGCCCGAGCTCTGCGGGATTGCCTGCCGTGTTTCGAGGCAGGCGCCAGGCCTTGCTAAGACCACATCAAAGAGGCCTTACCGCCACTGAGCCGCAGAGACAAGGTGATTTACTCAGCAGGACTCCGAATGAGAGAATTCTCTCTCCTCAGCTCGACTTAACTAACTTAAAACTGTTTTTCCGTTCATTATCCAGGTGCTTGTTTTTGCTTCCTTGCAACATTGTTTACTTATTAAATCTATTGTCCAAGCTCAGATGGGCTGTGTGCGTAGATAATATATGGCTCATAATAAGTATTAGTGGAATTAGGAACTGTCATGACTTTTAAAAAAATATGATAAATATTCTCAGGATAATGAGATAATTACAATACTCTACAAAAAGAAAGAACTCACTTCAAAACAAATATAATACACTGGGGGACAAAAAAACCGGCGCACCTGGAATATTACCTGAAAAATGCAGATTAAATAATTATTTTTGTGTGCGGTGTAATAACTGGCACGACAGATCAAATGGGAGTACGATTCCTTATGTTTTGACAACCAATGTCTTAATCCTCTCTAGGATTAATGATATAAACTGAAAGATGGACTTTATCTCTCATTTCTTTCTTAAAGGAAAAATTCATAATTTTGAATTCAGTTTGTCTTCAGAAACACATTGATTGGCGTTTCTTCTTTCCTTTCTTTCTTAAAGAGAAAATTCATAATTTTAAAACATTAAAAATGGTTTTGAAGACAGAGGTTGTTGCGCGAATTATGGCGTTGATCGAAGACGGCCGAAGCCAACGATACGCGGCCAGAGTTCATGGAATGCCTGATGCCGGAATATGTGGTACCGTTTGCCACGTTTATCGGACCCAATTTCCTTTTTATGCATGATAATGTTGTAAGGAACTACCTGGATGAGGTAGGCGTCCGCACTTTGGAGTGGCCAGCTCGCAGCCCTGACCTCAACCCTATCGAACACCTTTGGGACCAGCTTGGAACGTCCATTCGGCGACAACAGAACCCACCAAGTGACCTCCAAGAGCTAAGGACGGCTCTGGTACGTGAATGGGATCAGATACCTCAAAATCGTGTAGCCAACCTGATTCGCAGTATGCCTAGAAGAACCCGGGATGTTATTTAAGCAAGGGGAGGCAACACTCGGTACTAATGACTCACATTTCTTAATAATAGAGTGTTATTTTTCGTTTAGAGTGTGTTTATTTTTTTCTAAAAGTGACCATTTTTCTTTTCTTTTTCAATAAAGATTTTTTTACCACTTTTGACCTGTTATAAAAATGTTTATATGCATTTTTCAGGTAAAATTCCAGATGCGCCGGTTTTTTTGTCCCCCAGTTTATTAAAATATTCTTTTAATACTATCAAAATTATTGTTAAGCAAGTATATATATATATAAATGTATGTTAAACTATGTTTAGGAGAATTTAGAAAATTTGTTCAGATCTTGTACACCTGAATAATTATCTGATATGAATATCCTTAGTCTTAATTTTAACTTCTTAATGTAATATACTCGTAGTAAAGAAAGATTACTTAAATATTTTAAGTTGCCAAATACTATATATTCAGCAGATATAGAAAAAGAAAAAGTAACGGAATAAGCCATGGGAATAATAGGAAGTGAATAGATTTTTTCTAAGCAGAAATTTGTTAACTTTAAAATAAAGCATAATATTTTGATAAATACAAACTAGTGTATTAAATAAAATATGAAGAATAATATCGACACACATGACGATTTTGAGATTATATTAATCAATATAACCAGCAACAGCCATACTGCTTATGAAAATGGACATGGGAGATAATTTTTTGAGAGTATAGTATAAGTGAAAAAAAACAACATTCAAAATGTAAAAAAACAAAATAACTTTTAAAAAAATTTAATAACAGATAGCTTATCAAATATTTAAAAAAAATAAAAAAAAATAAACACAAAGAACTGGAGAAAACTGCTTATGTTTCAATTTAATTTTAATAGAGTAAGAAGTAGTTTTTAAATTATTGTTTTAACATTTTCGAGATATGCTAAAAAAATGAAAATACAATCTTGTATTAAAAATAAAACTAAAAAAAAAAAAAAATTGCAAACAATAACATAATCAACGGGACTAAAAATTAAAACAAAACAGGTTAGAGTAATTATTAAGAAAATATAAAATCAATATGTTTTTATTATGGACAATAAAACAGAAATTCGAACATCTTTGTCGAAACGTACAATAGAAAACTCTAAATTACAAAATTCTTTATAAATATTTCTCGTTGTAAAATATTATTTTCTCTAAACCAAAACTCGAACCTATCAAGCATTTGAGACGGTATATAGTAATAACCAAACATTTCAATATGAAAAAAATTCCCTGAAACTCAGTCTGAAGGTAAGATACAGTAATCCATTGTATTTTCTGGGCTTAACGAATTGTCAAATTCTTGCCTGACATACTTTCTGTTTTATGCGTTTAATCATTTATTCAATGTTTTTCTGACTTTGTGAATTAATAAATAAATCGCTTGTCTGAAGCTTAACTTTGTATTAATTTCCTGACAGACATTTTCACAAGATATTAATTATCTGCGCTAAACAATTTCCAAATGCGCTCTAGTTAATATTTTTTTTTTATTATTTAAAAGAGAAAGAATTTCATTAAATTTTTAGATTACATTTTCGTTTTGTAATTGACTTGTCACTTGTGGAGAAGCTTTGACAGTTGAATTTTTTTAATTAGGAAATTCCGAGGGGAGGGTTTCTCATAAAGAAATAGCGAGGAAGACAAAGAAAGTTTTCCTTTCGAAAGGGTAAATAAAAAGCCTGGAGGAAGAAAAGGACGGAGAGAAGACTGGTAAAGAGGACATAGGATTTAATTTGAGTAGTGCAGAGTCCTATAGGAACTTCTGAGCCTCTATTTCCCTAAACTGTTCCCTAAAGTCCAGAAAAATTCCCCTCAAACTTTACTGCTCCCAACTTGGCCATCTTGGTCTTGTCAAACTCTTAAATAAAGGGGTAAAAGTGGTGCGGCCAGGGAGTCTACTGGCTTTAAAGTGTCCTTCTTCAGAGATTAACTCAATCAAGTAGGGCTTTTGAAGATTGCGGGATAAACAAGAACGGACAAGTGAAAACTTTGTTAATACTCTTAGCAGATTTACCAAAAGCAAAATCAATTTATTCACAATAATAAAAAAAAAATAGATAAAAAAATGAGAGAAACTTTGACATCATTTTATCCATTTGTTATTGATCCTTCATAGAAGGAGCTCAAATTATGAATTCTTCAACATGTATACATTTACACACATTCACATACTCAAAATTCTGTTAGTAAGCGCTTTAATGTCTGTTCTTCGGATTTGAATTAATAAAAACCGATTTGTAAACAAAAATTTTTCTTAGGGACAATGAGGGTTATTGAAGTTAGTTACTCTGATTAAAGTTAGTTCCTGATCATGACTTAGTTACTCTCTTACTTTTAAGTAACTAAGTCATGACTAACTAAATCTTGATTAGTCATGAATTAGTTGCTCTATTGTGCGAGAATCTCTTCCTCCAACAGCCCCATTCAGGCCGAAACTTTGACACTAATAAAAAAATGTATTGTTTTCAAATTAAAAAAAAAAAAAAAAAAATTTCAAATCCCAAGATTAAATCCCCGACCTTTCTCATTACTCCACATTAAAAGTGACATGTGTTATTTTGTAAAATTTAAATTTTATGCACTTTAAAAAATATCATACTTTATAAAAATGATATTTAAGGATGCAAAGTCGAGATTTCGGTAGTGCCACGTTATGAAGATATAGAAACCAAATTACGGTATTTAGGCTTTTTCTTGATTCAATTTTTTTATTTTTAAAGTTGAAATCTGATAATAAGAGTTTTTTTTTTTTTTGAATAATCTAATTCTAATACTATTTCTTCTAATGAAATTTCTACGTTACGAAGAAATTTAAAACTAGCATGCACGTTCTAGAACAATTTGAAAACTTTGTATAATAACAAAATATTCTTGCTGGTAGAGCTTTGCAACTCCCCACCCCGGCGATACAGACGGTTTAATTACGACAGAGAGTACTTTCAGTTGTTATGGAACTCCGTAAAATAAGCTTTACTCAGCTGTACCAACACAAAACTGACGACCATAACAGAGTACAGATTCCATTACAACTTCAGAGACTCTGTATTTGCTGGAATCTCATTCTTCATTACATTTTTTTCTCTTTCCACAGAGATGTTTATACACAACTGAGGTAATTTTACCTCGAGATACTTGGAGAGAGTAGGAGTAAAAATAAAACACTTAAGAACTTCTATTGGGTAATTTATATTATTAAAGTTTCATTCCTTATAATTATGGGTCGTCCTCTATTCCAGAAACCCATACTTTTTAATTTTACGAAATTTATTGTTAGGTTACAATATCACAGCGCAGTACTTCGCTTTTCACTCACCTACCATCAACACTGATCCCTTCTTTCTCAAAGTAAGGCAAATAAAATGTTTATAAAGTCAATAATAGAGTAGTAAAATCATCTCTCTCCTTTACCCCAGAAAATATATTAATGTATTAAGTAATCTATCCCGAACGGATCCCATGAATTATGCTGTCTTCTCATTCGTCGGCCTTCTTGCCTTTTATCTTCAACTTATTCTCCACCTCATGAGAAATCTTCAACCCTATTCTTCACAGTGCTATATGATAGCGAAGACTTGCCATACACACGTTAGATATTTTGATGTCAGGGAATAAACTATAAGAAAATACTTAATCATTTACCAATAATTGATCGGAGGCACTTTCAATTTTTAAGCTCCAACACGTACGGTTCAGCACGCCTAGGAAGCAGGGATCTACAGTATGATAGAAGCTTGGCTACAGATGGTCATCTGTGAGATTCACTCAGCGGAAGAGAAAATATTTACCCCTCAATAGTAGAACATTTACGGATGTAGAGGAAATTTTTTTTTTGCTTTGTTAGCCTCCCTTGCAACCACTTAGGGTCATTGGAGGGAGGGGCTATCTACAGGTTGCCACCCTATTTCAAACACCCATGGCTCAGGACAACCTTCTATATTATAAATAAAAGATTGACCTGGGCGGGATTTGAACCCGCGGCGTCAGGATTGCGAGACCCGTACGGATCCCCTGAGCTATCCCGGCGCCCCTGTAGAGGAAAATATTTATTATTCTAATACTGTTGAAACGTCAGTGATGAATTAAATGTAAATTAAAACAGATTTAATATTCTCACATATCATGATTATTTTGATAAAAGAGTATTAGTTTAAAAAAAAAATCAATTACTCAATGCTTGCAAATATTTCTAATTATTATTTTTAATTGTATGAAATTTCAATAATTTAGTTAGGAGCTAATTGTTCCTTAAAATGGAATTGTAATACACATTTCCATTGATTTTGTTATGTTTTGTGTGAGATTTATTGATTTTTAGCTAATAAATACAAAGCTTGTTGAGGGTGGAAGACTAGACACTTCCTCTGAATTCATCTCCAGCCAGGTGAAACCTTTGAATGCCCTCTGAACACCCCTTGAATCTTTGATCACTCCTCCTGATCACATCAAAGCTGATGATAGGAAATTTATCTTTTCTACAGGGATTTTTTTACATTTATTTTCCTGAATAAACCAGTGACTTTTCACATGATAAACGCAAATATATCCCATATATGTATAAAAGTTATTAAGGATCTTGGTAACATCTTTTGATAAAATATTTATTCTATGCAAGTCTTCCGCTGCCCCCGAACCGCAGATCTTTCTCAGGGTTCGAAAGTGGAGGGGAGCGAGATTTATTACCGGAGGGGAAAGGACTTCCTTGGTACCTACTCTCAGAGATAAGCTGTTGCTCCAAGGATTTCTGTTATTCTTGTACAAAGTCCCCAATAACATTTAAATAACTGTATGAATGCATCACCGCTTACTCTCACTTATATATATATCGCATATACTTGAGAGTGTGTTTGTGATTACAGATTTATTAGAATAATTAATCTCGACACATTCGCATGATAATAGTAATTAATACACAGTTGAAAAAATACTGTTTTGTTTTAGGTCGTTAAAAACACAAAATGCTAAAATTGAGTTCAGTTTAGAACCTTACAATAATTTTTTATGTACATTGGCAATCCGTTAAATGTCTGTATAATAAAATAAGCGTATGTGAAAATTCTTACTTTGATAAACTTATTGTTAATTGGTTAATTTTGTGGTGAATTTGACCATGGCCGCTATTATCACTTAAAAAAAAAAAGGTTTCCTATCGGAAATTTCGAAAACATTATGACGGAGCGCAATATTTATTGTCTTGGGTTCCAAACAGGCCCTAACTAAAACATATTTTTATTAAATTTAATAGAATGAAATATGTAAATAAAGGTATTAAAAAAATCATTCAAATTTACTTGTATTTTCTTGAGTAATTATTATTTTATCAGGGTTGTCGCCTCATAAACCGTTCTGACGTCATTAAGTATAAAAAAAAAAGAGTTTATAATTAATTTCGTCTGCGATGTATGAAAAGAAAGTCTGGAAAACGCAAGTCTAAGCCAGCTTGTATTTCTTCCTGTGTAAACAAAGATATTGAACGTCTTGTAAGATCATATTAGTCAATGACTATTTTATACTTTTCCATGTGAAACCTTAGTTAACGCTACTCTTGTACGATCAAATTAGTCAATAACTATGTTATACTTACCCATGAGAAACCTTAGTCAACGCTACTCTTGTAAGATCAAATTAGTCAATAACTATTTTATACTTGCCCATGAGAAACCTTAGTCAACACTACTCTTGTAAGATCAAATTAGTCAATAACTATTTTATACTTGCCCATGAAAACCTTAGTCAACGCTACTCTTGTAAGGCATATTTTTTGTAAGGCATCGTTTTTTAATAATAATAAGTACTTTAAACAATATTAATTACTAAATACGCTATTACAATCATTTGTACAGTTATTAGTTTCAAGTTTTGTCCAAAAGCTACATCTATCTTTTAGTTTATATTTTTGTACTGTTTTAAAATTTATTTATTGTGTCTGGACATAGAATGCATTGTATTAAACAGTTATAACTAATTATAATTATTGATAGATTTTATACATATTGAATAATTTATTCCTACTAGACTTGGGAATTTTTTTATTATAAGTAAAATATGGCTTTTCGTTTTAAAAAGGGTACATCTGTCGAGTTCAGCTTCTAGGTGATGCTATTTGTTTTGATATATTAAAAACGACCGTAGTAAATGCCTCTCTATAAAATCTTAGGAAGAAATATAAGTTGTCTACTTTTATAGGTATTTTCAGAACATAAAATGCTTCATTTGTTATGTGCAAAAGCAAATAAACTGAGATGAACAGGAAAGTAATAAAAAAAGATTTAATAGTTCTTGAATTTAGTTTCTTCGGTGAAAGAATAATAATAAATATCCAACAACTTTTAACTTTGCCTTAAGACTTCTTTTTTTTTCAAATATGTTAACTGTTACTTATGAACCATGATTTAAAAATATTATGATAACAAGTCTGTGATGTTTTAAATTTGATATTTATTGAAAATGCCCTTACTTCTCATAGTCCATAAACAATTTGTTTAGTATTTAGATTCACTTACTGTAGTTATTCATTAAACGAAAAGACCAAAACTATACTTATTATTAGATGTTTTTTTTTGTTCTAAAAAAAACCATCAGCCCTCCTTCTCAAAAAACCTGTCAAACATTTTTCCCAGTTCCAAAAGTTTCTTATTCCCAATAACATCCTTCCTTTATTCTTTGTCCTGTTATTGCCTTCTTTTGAAACAGGCCCCTCTTCCTTTGTACCTTCCGCCTTTTATCCCCCCTCCCCCCGCAACCCTTCCACCTCCCACGGAGTCCTTCTCAAAATATATTTTGCTCATTCATGAAAATGTGAACTTAGAGATAGGACGTCCCCTCTCATCATCAGGATAGGTATGTTCGGTTAATTGTGTTTCTGCATGTTGAATTCTTTTACATAGTTAACTACATTCATACTTTTGATATCACATTAAATTGAATTATGGTAATTCTAATTATAATATTGTGAATCATTTATTTAATTTTCATTTCATTTTTACTTTTATTTGTATTCTTATGATATTGAATATTAACAGCTCTGAAGATGGCTTACAATGTAAGCCGAAACGTTGGCAGATAATAATCTAAAGGGTTATTGTGACAAATCAATCTATATCGTATCTTCTATTATCCGTCTTCATTGGTTTCTGCAATCCATCTTCTGTTGTCAAGCGCTTTCGGACATTGTCCATCTTCGTGGCCGAATACATTTGTTCAATGTCAGTGTCTGACTACAGAAAGTGACAGTGAACACATGTATTCGCCGACGAAGATGGACAATGTCGGAAAGCGCTCGCCAACAGAAGATGGTTTGCAGAAACCAATGAAGACGGATAATAGAAGGTATGATAGTATTGGCAGATAATTAAAAAAAAAAACATATTTTAAAATTGTATTTATTTTGATCTACCTTGATAGAACTCCAACCAAAAAACAACTAATAATAAAATCTACGGTCAATAAAACTCTCCATTTGGACCAAAACCATACTTTGTTCTAAAAAAAAAAACTTAACCACAAAACTCTACTAATTAATTTATTATATATCAAATGGAATAAAAGTTTGTTACCAAATTAATAATAAAAAAAATATAGGAGTTTTTAATTTGATTTTTTTTTTATCATTCTCATCTAACAACTTACCCATTTAGTAAGTGGGCAGAAGTCTGTAACGCAAGGGGCTGCCTAGTCTACCAGTCTAAACTTGAAATAGTCACCCAACTGTCGAATTTATATTCTAAAATATGTCACTTAACATGCAATATTTCTAAAAACTTCATAGTTTATAAATGTTAGTAAATCACAATGATAAACAAATTTTAGATTTTGATCTCCCTCTAAAACCCTCCTTCCCCTCGACTCGTTTCATCAATTAAAGATCCCATCTAACGGTTAGAAGAATTGGTTCAACGAACTTATTTGACTCAACACATACACACACATATACAATGTGCGTATACAACATATGCGATATTTCAGAAGTACGAAATGGCCCTCACGTCAATAGCTTGAATTTATTACGGGAATTTATTCTAATAGAATAACGAATTAGATTTTACTATTAATACAAGAGAGTGGTGTACACTTTTCTTGATACTTTCTTAAATGTCTTTCTTAATTTGAACTTTACAAAATATTTTATGGAACATATAATTGTTGTAAGTCCATCAATTTTCTATAATTCATATTTTCCAAAACTAATTTACCATTATTTAAGTTGACTGCAATATTTTGTTGTAATGAAAAGAGCATATTTTGACCCTTTTTGACAATTAGTGTGTGTGTTTGCAGATATTGTTTACTGTAAGGATTACCAATTCGTTGCAACGCGTTTAGGACTATACCTATACAGAAGCACCGACAATTCACTAAAATATATGTTCTCTAGTTTCAAATTCAAAGACGTACCTTAATTTATGAGGTTTTAACTTTTGAATAATTTGACTCTCACAATATAATGAAATTGACGTCACAACAAAAGTATAGTATTGAAGCTTAGAAACACTAGTTATTATAAAAGAATACTAAAATCAAACGTTTTTTAGAACTTTTATAATTGATATTTTTAAAATCTCTTTGCAATCACACTATTTTAGAGATTAACGAAAACATTCATTGATGTCCAAAAAATATTTAATTGCCAAATATGATTTGCCTGCTTTTAAAAACTGCAGCAAATTATATAAACTCTTTAATATCGCAAAATAATGTCAAAAATTTTGAAAGTCACAAGTTTTTGGATAGCATGCGACATTTCACTTTTTTTTCCTTCACGAACTATTAACAATTGTAACTATGTTCGCTAGAACAATATGAAGATTGTTAGGAAGTCACACACACACCATTGCAAAGTAAAAAAAAAGTTTCAAGTTTTTACAAAAAATAAAGCAGATATGAAAGTTTCAGAAAATTGATACTCTAAAGAAAATGGGGGCCGAAATATAAGTAGAACACGTGCTCTTAATCTCTGAGTGAGATCTGCAGTTTTGCCAAGTTAGAGTAACAGCTTCCTAGAAGGATTCCTCCATAGAAGGTTTATAGAATCTACATTACCGGAGGTTATTAATTAAAATATTTTTAATGTAAATTTTACAGAAGAAATTTTAGTTTTTCTAAAATTAACAATTTGTAAATGATTTTTCCCTCCAATGAAACTCAGTTTCTGTCCAACATACACCACTGAATGTTGGATTATTGAAGAATTTTCTCAATTGCAGAATATGTCAAAAAATAAATTGCCAGAGTTGCCGGAGAAAATTTTGGCAAAGAATTAATGAATTAAGTTTTTAAAAAAATAAAGAAAAATGCTACTTAATAAGTATATACTGTTACAGATAGTAATACTGTATACAAAATGTCAGTTGATTACTTCAATAGATATTTCCGCCAAGTGCGAAGAGATCTTGCGACTTCTCAGAGCACCTCCCAGTTGTTCCCTGACAAACATTCCTGAAGTGACAGACATAGACTTTCTGAGAGTTGCAGTACAACTTGGAAGCCGATCAGCACTTGGACTAGATAACATTGTAGAAGACTTTACCAAAACCAACATGTTCTTAGAGACATTACCAATTTAAGATTCATCTCATGAACCTTTACAACGGCAAAGATTATACCTAAATAGAAATATAGACTCACACCTTTACACTAATTATTGGCTTATTTTGGTGTTAAATGAATTTTTTTAAACTTATAGAAAAAAGAGTGAAATATTTTATTGTAGAACATACTGATAAACAAGCTACTTAATGACCTAGAACACGGATTTGGACAGAATAAAAACACAAACAGTGCCGCTTTTCAGGTAATATCCTATATTAACTCGGAAATAAATAGCAATACGAAAGGTGTTTTTGGATTCGCAAAGTATTTGATTCTATAGATCCAGATATTTTAATGCAAAAAATTCCAATGCATTAGTATTAGAGAAAACTTTTACGGTGTTTTTGTCACATATATCATTTAGCAGAGAAACAGGCTTCAAGCAATGAAGGTGTATCAAGTGATTAATATCCGATCGACTACGGGGTCGTTCAAGGAAGCGCACTGAGACCAGTTCTCTTTCTCATCTACATTAATGACCATGAGACATTACAACTTGTTTGCAAATGAAGCTTTGGTGCTTATGGGCGCTATGATTGGCTATACTTACATAGAGTACATAGAGCTCCACTTATGTAGATTGAGGCATTTTTTTTAATAGGAACTCACTGACCTATAATATGCAATCAAAGACAAAATACATGCAATTTATTACACACATAATATATATATATAT
>KZ807827.1:52950-81598 GCA_000696205.2 Oncopeltus fasciatus
ATTATTTCACCATATATATATGTATATATATCCTATGGTCCATATCGCAGATTGAGTTCTGGTCTTTTAATTTTAGTATGTTCTCTCCATGTAAGTCGTGAGTCAGGATGGAACCCAAGGTAACGAACGGAATTTGAATGTGGTAAAGGAATATTGCTAAATTTCACAATTTCAGGGAAGTATTTTTTTCTGCAGTTGGAAATTGACTAGAAAGCATTTTTCATCATTGATTTTTATTCTTCATTTGCCTCACCATTGTTTGATTTTTTCGAGATGGTATTTTAGGTTTTTAGAAGGAGTTTTAGAATCGGGATGGAAGGATAGGATAGCTTGGTCGTCCGCAAATAGAGCTAAGAGAGTACTTGGATGAGTAGGGATGTCAGCTGTGTACAGGATAAATAGGATAGGTCCAAGCATACTACCTTGAGGAACTCCCGCTTCCACTTGGTAGAAATTGGAGAATTTATTACTAAATAATTTCTATTATTGATTTCAAACACTCGTACTATTTCATTTATTTTTTAAAATATTACAACATATAGATCTTCTTTTAAATTTTGTTTGATGTTTCTTTTGTTACTCAGCCCTGAAGTTTTGGATCGACACGTTGATAATAATAGATACTTATTTGCTTTACTAATCTGTTTTATTTTTTTCAAATTCCACGACCGAATTACTGACCGAATCTTCCTCATTTATTGTTAATTTTTGTTTTACATCTTTCTTATAAAGGATGTGTTCTTCTACCCTTTAATGCAACCATCTGAAACACTATAAATTGGAGAATGTTTTTAATGGGGTGGGAAAAATAAAATATACAACAACACTGGAACAATATTCCTTGAAAATAATCTAAAGGGTTATTGTAACTACCAATGAATATAGAACCACCATACCTTTTGTAATCCGCCTTCATTGGTTTCTGATAAACAGAAACCAATGAAGACGGATTAGAAAAGGTATGATATTCCTTGAACGCTAATTAAAGAAGTAATGTTTTAAGTTAATGTTACGTACCTCTAATGATTCGTTTAAAAACATTATGAAAATATTAATATTCGTAAGAAGTGCTTTTACACTTAATGGCATTAATAAAACCTAAATATAAGCTCAATGAATATTCAGTTGATACATTTTCTAAAATAAAAATTTTTTTAACTTTTTTTTTAGGAAGTAATTTCCTGAGTAAGCTTCCAGTCCAAAGTGATTCAGTTTTCTCTCCCTCTTGGCGAATAATAAAACCTTTCTCCTTTTAGAGAATCAATAAAGGACAATAAAGATTTACAGGAATTGACTCAGTAATGATCACTGAAGGGCTGAAAGTGAGGGGTGGGAAGAAGGATTAAAGGGAATGGGTCTCATGAAATGGGGGGGGGGGGGGCGATAAGAAGAGAAAATATAAAGTTCAATCCCAACTCTCTTACTTCCATTCTAGTTTATATATGTATGAAATTATAGTAATCCCGCGATTTGCAATAATCGAAAATAAAAGAGGGTTTCAAGACCGGTTTTTAGGAAGATTTCGCTCAACAAGGTCCGTACCTAAAAGCCTTAATAAACTTTTTTTTTGTATAAATATTAACAAAGATATCAATATATATNTATATATATATAATTAGTCATCCTCTGAGTACACACGAATTCTCTTCACAGCTTGCAGTAAAAAAAAAAAAAAAAATATCGCGAATTTATTTTATGCATTTTAAAATAAGGAGGGTCCATTAAAAATTAAACATACTGAGATATTCTCTTTTAGAAGCGTTTTCCGTAAAAATATAGAGTATGATTGTTAGTAAATTAAATTTTTAAAGTTTCTTTCCGAACTTGATATTAACGGAGATATTGACGATTTTTCAATTGTTCTTTAGGACGCAGACAGACATACGCAAACATTAGTTTGGCTTGTTTGGGAAGACCATTATTTAGATTTATAATAAAAAAAACAAAAAAAAAAAACATTTTTTTTTAAAAGATCTTCTTTAAAGACTTTAAAAGTTTTTTTCAATGATTTTTTAAAATAAAACTGTTTTAAAACGCTAATAAAACGGGAATACAGTGAAATATAACGTCCTTTCTATTTATAATTTATCTAATTCAGGGACAATTTCTTTTCGCATGTTTATCTATAGAAAATCAAGCATTCACTTTGCTTTCATGGTGCGTTTTTTTTACAACATTTCTTCTATTTATTACTGTTCCTACATAGGAGAAGGTACAAATATGATCCTTTAAAATGAATATGTAATATAACATATATAAAAAAAACCACTTATTTTTTTTGTACTATTCATTGTAAACTGTGTGACAATTACTGTTTTTTTTAAATTCTTTCATGTGAATGAATTTATTATTCCACGCCTATTAGTTTTATGGATTTTTATTGTAACACAAATGAGATGTTGATTGACAACCTCCATCAGCCAATCTTTGCTTAGAAAAAAAATATCTCCTTCTTTTGGTTTCTTCAGGAAAGAATCCGTGGAATATACAGTGGGCAGGAATAACGGAACAATCAGAGTAAATAAATCCCGAGTCTGCACATTCTAAGTACTGAAGCCCCGCCGTAAATCGGATTTAATGCCCGAAGGGTAAATAGCATTATCCTCTCGATTATTTCACCTGGAGGGCACAATCTTTAGCAAATTTACTGATTAAAAGAATATAAAATAAGTAGCTTTATTATTATATTTAACAATGATTAAAACAAAATTCTCCTTTTTTGATCACTGATCATGTTATGCCTTAAATGACTTTTAATAATGGCAAAAAAATAGAATTATAATATAATAAGTCTTATCAGAGTAAAGTTCGGGAAGTTAAAGAGATTATCGGCTAGCCTCCATAGTGCAGTGGTCAGCACAACTATTCGGAAAGCAGAAGACCCGGGTTTGAGTCCCTGCTGAGCTAGTAAGATTTTTTTATTCTAATTCCCTTGCATTTCTCGTATTTTTTAGAATAATTTTATACAAATAAATGCACCGGCCCCGATAGCAGGAGATCCAGGTTCGAGTTCTGGCTGGGGCAGTTAGATTTTTATTCATTTTCTTAGCACTAAAAATTCATAATTGAATAATATTTTTTCATTTTCCCTACGTATGCTCATTCAGTCACAGAGCTCGTCAACCGGTTCCAGCTTTGACTAGAATATTTTATTATAATCATTAAAGTTCTGAATATACATATATATATTTGTGTGAAACTACATTTGGGCCATCAAGGATAAGTAAAATGTATTATTTATGATTTACGTTGTAGATATATGAGATTAATTATTTTTCTTAAAGGGGGCGCCAGGCTAGCTCAGGGGATCCGTACGGGTCTCGCAATCCTGACGCCGCGGGTTCAAATCCCGCCCAGGTCAATCTTTTATTTATAATATAGAAGCTTGTCCTGAGTCATGGGTGTTTAGAATGGGGTGGCAACCTGTAGATAGCCCCTCTCTCCAATGACCCTTAGTGGTTGCAAGGGAGGCTAACCCAGCAAAAAAAAAAAATTTTTTCTTAAAGGACTTCCTATTCCGTATTAAGATAAGTCCAAGTAGGATATCTCTTTCAGCCTCTCTCTCACGCTCTCTCTCTATCTCTCTCTCTCTCTTTGTCTATTCCTCCTTCTATCCCTCTCCTTCTCAATGGAATTCATTGGTTAATGCAACTTAATGTGTATAAATATTGACAATTATCCAATATGTATTGTCTGTAAAAGAAGACTCATCGCCCCAAGGAAATAAAAATTTATCTATCCCCTTACTTCCAATTTACTTCCGTATATTTTACAATGCGTAAACGCTTCTTAAAAACCTTCTTCATAGAACAACTGTCAATAAATAATATTATCAATGACGAAACGATAAAAGGCAACTACATTTGATGATTATATCATATCTACAGTTTACAGTTTACCTTAGAGTAAGTAAGTAGTAGATCATTGGAGGGCAATAAACTTCTAGGTTATTACGCCCTATAAATACCCTTTAATATGTTTACTATAAATTAGCTAATAAAAGACAGGAATCGGGATTATTTCGCCTACTATAACAACCTAAATTAATGGATTTAAAAAAAAATATTATTATNATATATGAGGTAAGTAGAAAGTTGTTCAAGTAATATAGGTTTCCTATAAAGCAGGTTGGGCTACCCTTTTAACGTTAAATAAATATAAATGTCAACTCTGAATCTAGGTAAATTTTAAATTTAATGACAAGATAGTAACATTTTTATAATCAAGTGAAGTAACGGAGGTTTATATAAGCTTATTCGTAACATATCTCAAAGTAGAAAAATATATTAAATATAATTTTGCTATTTGTTGAAATAAACCTCTTGAAAAGGACAAATTTTAAATATATTAAACATAGAAACTAGAAAATATACATTTATAAAATTTTATCAAATTATAAAATATATGTATGATTTTTAGTGACTATCATATTCTAGATGGCAGATTTCTTTTTTTCATTATTAAAGGAACAACCTCAACAGCTATGTACATGTCTCCGCCATATAGACAGACCTTCGAAGGAAGATTTTATAGCAAACCGTTAAAGAAAGATTGATTAAATTAGATTGTGTTAGTGAATTCACGTATATTTTATAAATACCCAAAATATTTTACAATACTTTTTATGAAAGTTTTATAATTTTTTTTTTTTAGCGCCACACATATAATTTCTTTCTTTTCGTTTTTCTTTTTTATTATCATTGTCTTTAAGGATCAGTGTTATGTTAACCAAACGAAAGCTTTATTTATGCTTCCTGACAATAAAGAGAACAAATGTTTTCAAAGGAACAGTGAACCACCGAAGGATCCGAGCTAACGAGACAATGGCTGAGTGAATCGAGTTGAGTACTCAGGCAATCAGGCCACCAACCACATTTGCCCTGACGAGCCGGTTCAGTTCGGTTTGTTACCGAAGGAACCGTTCTCCGAGAACCGTTCTCCTCTACCTACTTTAGAACGTATGGAATGAAGTCAGAACAACAAGCTTCGAAAGTGAATTTTACACTTAGGGAGAAGTTTTAAGATTCACGCTCTAGAAGTACTTATAGATTATACCCTGGCTGGGACAGTTAGATTTTTATTCTATTCCCTAGCATTTAATCGTTTACTCATAGATTGTTTTTCTGTACTTGACTATGTCGAAAAGTTAATTTTTGCCGAGCTTTCGAAGATCCCGTGGTGGCTTCATCAGGCCTGAATGGAGGATAAGGACTCAATAAACTTTGATCTTATGACAAGATTCCCAACAAAGAGATATCGTTATTGAACTTGAGAGCATGGAACCGTTTTGGATAGATTTTTAAACTTTGCAATTTTAAATACTAATACCTTATTGCACTTCACAAGCGCATTAGAATATATTTTTTTTGCATCATATAACATAAATTTTTTTGAAGAAAAGCTATAATTTTAATTTTGAGATCTATTTGAATATTTTATTTCCATGAAAATATGCATGTCTTTGATTTTTTGTAAATTCGTAATGAATGAGGGAAGTTAATTCTCTATTTCTCTGCGGAATTTAAATAGTTTTTCATATAAAGTATAAATGTATTTTAAAAAGTAGTATAAAAATCCCGGAATATTTTTTTTAATTCACATTTTAAAAAATTAGCTTAATTTAGTAGAGAAAATAGAAAGTTCTCAATGGAGCTGGACATTTAAGCAGATTTGACATATTTATTTGTTATAAATTTATCAAATTTATCGGAAATAGTTGAATAGAATTTTTAAAATTTGTAATTTAGGTCCATTCCGAAGAACTGTACCATTAAATTATAACTTGATCCCTCAATTACATTTTATATGGTTAAGTTAAGGTTAAAAAATTAAAATTTCCTTGTCAGCCAAAACGTAATTTATCATTTAATCTTCAATTAGTTTTCAAATTCAATGTGAATTGTGCCATATAGTTGTGAAAATTGTAAAATTTTATATTTTGAAGTTCCTCAATCTTTTTAAATTTAGATAATTAAAACTGTTGAATAATTTTAACGTATTTTAATTGGACTATTGTGTTATCAAACCAATATAATAATATTTAATTTTATTAGTCTATAAGGGTTGTAAAAATATTCAGCCACGATACAAGAAAATATTTGGAAAGTGGAACCGAATACCTTCCTGCTATCGATTGTAACAATAGCTCTTCTTCATCCCTCCTCAAATCCCCTGTTTGCTGACATCCGAGGGACGTGCGAGGGTGGGTTTGAGGGTTGAGCCCCCATATGGGGAGCCTACCCCTTTTTACACAGACTGACAGGCAGTGGATTATATCATACAGATTTCCATCTCTCTTGGATTCACTCTCTATAGTGAACTGCTGCCTTTCAAGAGCTGTGATTTTGTTGGGGCAGAGTCTCCTTTTAAACAAACACCATTTTGTTGATCAATATGTTCTGTAACAGTTAATAATATCGCAGAATACCAATCAGTATTCAATATTCTTTGTAATTATATATACTTAATAACAGTATTCAATACCAATAAAGTGTGATTGACATTTAGGAATTCTAATACTCTACCTATTATGAATTTCAGTAACTAGAACTAGAGTGAGGAATTTTTCTTGAATGAATATTTATTGATGCACTTCTTTTTATTTATTCTTAATTTATTTTGTTTAAAATGATATAATGAACTGAAGTGCTAAACCATTTGAATAAAATGGTTTTAGTGGGGACAAAGAAATATTTGTATTGCCCTTATTGTGTATTCCTGTTGAACAGAAGTTTCTCTCTTTAAATTTGGTGTCACAATATATTTGTCGTTAATCTCAGAATGTGTACACGAATAAATGCATGAATTACATACGAATAACTATTAATACATAAGTCTTCAAGTTTACTGAAATTAAAAATGTATTACTAAGTATTAAAGTTTTATCTGTAGGTATCGAGCCTATAATTTAAATATTCAATAAGTTGACAATTGACAATAGACAACTGTAAATTATCTTCCACCATATAATTTTTTCTCGGTCAGTCAAGATCCACGTTTAGCATTAAAATGTTTTGCGCTCATGCCTTCCTTAATATAAAAACAAAAATTGCTATACACTTTTATTTTTCTATAACTTTAATAAAACATTTGAATTCTTTTTAGTTTACGTTCTCAACTCCCACCTGAGAAATGTTTTTATATATAGAATGAATTTAGATGTTTGAGCGGCTTCTGACCTATTTTCCTGCCTTATTTTTGCCTATGGCTTTACTGGTTAGAAAGCTCAAACTACCCTTACTAATATTAATTATATCACAAATCTTTTCATGTATCGCAACACTCAAATATCGGACTTATTATTCATCCTGTTCGATCTATTAGTTCTACCAGGAATATACTAAGAGTGTTGTATTTCGCTATGCAAAAGTGATCGATCTCATGCAAATAACCAAATAAGTAAGTCTCTATACAGGATATATGGATTGCAAGCATGGTGGGTTATGTCCATTCAAGCTATCATATCCCTCGCTGACACACCTCTTCATTTCTTTTTCCTTTTAAATACTGTCAGATTCTCGTTAAACGACTTCTAAAAGGATTAAAAGGACAACACTTTAAAAATAAATACAAATTCCTAACATGCAAGAGTTGAGCTCAATGTATAACTGTCGAAATTTGTTATTGAAATTACTAAATTGAGGAGACTGGAAATCAAAAGTAACATTTTATATTGCATTGGACGAAAAGACAGCCATGTGTTGTTGAATATGTATGACCCAAAGTTCGTATGTTTCTTTAATCAATAAAAACTGAAGCAGTCCTCTTTTGACCTCTCGTGGTCTGTTGCTTATAAAATTGTCAGCCAGATTTACTTTGCTATGGGTGAATTCAAATAAGTTGTTATTTAAAAGTAGAATTCTTTAACCACAACCATTTTTAAAAGGTTATACAACCGCCGGCTGTTACTTTTGCGTCCTAAAGAACTCAATAATTCCTAACATTTTTAATTAATTTTATATCATTATATTTACTTTTTATTCTATTAAACATTTTCTGTTAAGTTTTACTTCAACTCTAAGTCAGTCTTTGTTGCTGGTCGGTTTGTAATTGTCTACAAACTGATAAATGCATTCTGCACAAAGATGGATCCACACTCTCACTCATAAACACTAATATATATATATGTATGTGTGTGTGTGTGTGTGTGTGTGTGTGTGTAGAAAACATTTCATAGACATTAGTTGATGACAAATATTAGAAAAGTAATAAAATTAATTACTTCGTGTAAATGTCTTAGGATTCAAATATCTAAATAAAATTTTATTAATTTTGTGCAAACTATTTAATGACACTAATACACTAATAATAACAGAATATCTTGATTAAAAATGTTGGTCTTCATATAAATATCTTCTTATCAAATTTCAGCAAGATAATAATTCATTCAATTGTCCGTGATAGAAATTTCCAATTTTCCATGTATTTATTTAAAGTTTTATAATAATTTTATTTTTTAGAAAGGATCTATGATAATTATTTTAAAAAAATAGTAAATCTCGCCAAAGATGCACTTTCAATACTCTGATAACNATATATAATAAATTTTGAATCATGTACTGCAACGATAATTCTGAATAATTAGATTGAAAATTAATCATAAGAAAGATAACTAAGTACAAAAGAAAATTAAACTAATTTGCTGAATTGACAGTGTAATTTATTTTAGTTTTCGTTCCTAATTTCCTTCAAAAGCATAAAAATTCTTGGTAGGTTGTCGTTTCGATTTTTCCCAATTGTTGTTGTTTAGAATACTTCTTTTTTATTTTGAAGAAAAAATGTTTATATTAGCTACTAATGACTATTTTTTTGAAATTTATATTAAATTTGAATTATAGTGGTTTACGCATTTGAAATAAATTATGTATTATATTTGATTATTATTATAAATTATTTATTTGTGGGACAGAGAAACAGCCGCAAGCGCATGTACTCTTTATAAAGCTTATTTTGTGTGTGTGTGTTAGCTTCACTTTCAAGGACTTGGGTTTAAGAGGGAGAGGCTATCTGCAGGTTGCCACCTCATTCTAAACATTCGTGGCTATGGAGAAGCTTTTTTCGCAGCTTCAGGATTGCGCGCCCTTATGAAGATTCTTGAAATATCCTGGTTTATCTGAAGAATCTTAACTTTTTTTTCGTCATCTCTTCAGCATTTTTTTTTTAATTGTAAGGTTAAAAAAATGAGATATGCAAAATCTTAATTTTAGGCTCACATATCTTCAAATATCATTACTTTCACCGCTAAATTTCATTGTTATCGATATTTAGGGAAAACATTGAAGCAAATGTTGTTCTTTTTTACTATAAATCAAAGCAAAAAAAAAAAAAAAAAAAAAATACAGCGATTAAGAAGGTAATTTTGCTACTTTTTAAAATCATCGATTTTTATGGCGTGCGTGAGAAATGTCGGTCGGTTATCATCATCATACCCAGGAGTTCATGACTTACAAAGCCGTTTAGGGACGCCGATAAAGCGGAGTCACATGGACCATTAAGTTAGGTTCGTTAGGAAAGGTCGGTCTGATAAAGGATCGGTAAACACGCGACACCGCCCTATCGCGGAACACCCCTTATCGACTGACACGCATATTTCTAGGTCAATATCGCATCGATATGTAAATAAAGGTCAGGATTCTTTCAAAACAAACCAGCCATTTGGTTTGGATTGTTCTGTAGGTCAAACTGCATGACGACTAACAATGTCTAAATTCTAACTTGAAATTTGTTCGTGCAAAGAAGAAGAATGGTCTAGTCAGAAAGGTAGAGGGAAGAGTATTTACAAAAGTATCGCAAGCCAAAGTTATTTTTCCAGAAATGTTTTATGCCTATTTAAGTTTTTCTCTAGTTTATACATTTTTCCAATGTACGGTGTGAATTAAAATGATGATATGGGTGTTTTTTGTTAAAAATTTATAACTACAATTTTCGATAAATGTCTTTATTTAATAATATTGATCGCTTCCAAGGTCTACGATTTCATCTTGAGAGGAGTAACTGAGGTATACACAAGAGACGCTTAATTTTCATTTTTTGTTTCTTCTTTATGAGCATATCGCGAGGTTACAATATGGAAAGACTATTTTATTTCCCATTTTAGATCTTACTTGTAGAAGAATTTCGCCGCTTTCGGAACTTACTATTCCATCCTCAGAGCCCAGAAATGTCCGAAATAAAATTTTTTATTAGCTAGTACTTCATCAAGTAATATATAATTTTTTTAAATTGCCATAGCAATAATATTTTACTGGTATTAATAAGTAAAACAAATAGAGTGATAAATTGAGTTGCGAGAAAAAAAAAATTCCATACTAAATTACTTTCTTTTTTCTTACTTTTGTTTTAACTAATGATAATTTTTGAATTTTTATTTATTATATTTAAAATTTCTCATTAATTGGGCCTTAGGTTTAGTTGAGTGGCCTACATTGAATATTTTACTTTTTTCTTGAGCGGACTTTTCTAACAGAGTTATATTTTTTATATATTTATATTTGTTGCACAGGTATATACACTGTAGGTATGCATAATTACAATGATACATTATTTAATGTATTTATATTTTTGTGAAAACGACTCCTAGGCAATCGTCAGTATGGGGTCTCCTCACTAGCTGTTTGAAACATCGATCTACATATTTTAACTCATAACTTTATCAGCTGTCATCAAAAGCTTCATAATTATATTTTAAATTGTAGTGATATGGACGCCGACCTTGCCCATGGAATTTAAGAGGGAATCCAATGCTTTGCTTTGCGGATTTGCATTGTTGTGTCCGGCATTTATAAAATTTAATAAAAACCTGTCCAGTGTCTCGGATGATAAGAATGGGGTAGTTACTTATAGTAGATAGGATTTTCTAGTTTGATTCTATATTACTGCACGAGAGCAAAAAATAAATAAATAAATAAAAACCCAGTATACTTGTATTACTGCCTTCCTAATCTTGATTGACACATAAATTAAAAAAGATTTTACAGCACATTAGAATAAAGTACATAACTGACATGCCGATCAGGTGTTGTAAGGACTTTCCTATTAAAGTATAGTTACATCTTCTGTTTTTTTTTTTTTGTTTTTTTAATGAACCTTTCAATAAACGTATTCTATTTAATGCTAAGCATTTACTTATTCTAATATATGAAAACTTACACTCACACATGCATACACTGAAAATAATTATTCAATAAACTCTTTATTCATATCCATTAATATATATAATACATAGAAATTTAGCAAATTTTTAGAAAATTTAACAAAATTTATAGAAATTTGAGAAATCTTCTAAGAATTCTGATGATGATTTTATGTTCCGAGTGTTCATAAATATAGAACAGAAGAACAGAAAAAAATAGCCAATAGGCGATGGAATATACTGGATAAATGTTTACCGCTAGAGAGGTTGTTTTCGATGTAATATTGGTTTTCCTGCCTTTTTGGATGAGGAATTGGATCAGTTTGGAGTAATTTATAATGCCTGCAGGCCAATTTTCGATTGTATATTGGTATATATTGGCGGTGGCTTTGGTTTATTTTGTATTTCATTAATCCTGTTTGAATCCATATTGTTTATTTTCGCAAATGCGTCGAATTTTCAATATCTGATTGCGTATCTTCCTTGAGTTTAGAAGAACTCTTCAGACCACCGACAATCGACAGTTGATAATTCCCACCGATTGCCTCTTTATCTTCTTCTTCTTTATCTTATTCTTCTTAATTGTAAATAAGAAGGTAACATTTTACAGTTATAATTATTTTTGAAAGTTCTAATACTTGATTCCATTCAAATTCACTTAAAACTAATTCGAATAAAAAATCGGAAAAAAAGCAATGTTTTAGTACAAAAAACGACTTTGACTTTTCAATTTTATTAAACGAAAATAAAGAGAATAAAAAATAAATAGTAAATAAATTGAGTAATAAATAATAGTAAATCCCTCTTTTGGAATACCTATATTCGGAAGGCTCAGTGCTCTGAGGATTAATGCATTACATCACATGTCAGAGTGGCGACTGATAATTTAATTAAGTACCAAATATTTACGAATCATAGACCAAATATTCCCTCTGAGTATTTAGTTAGGAATTATCTTCTATCAGCTTTACGAAGGACGTGTAATGGACTTCCATCGTCTGCTCGAGAGAGCCCCATCCCCTTGTGACAATCTTAAACAACTTAAAGGCCTTTTCGGAAAGTTCATTAAGTCCAGGACTTGATGGCCCACTCCCCTTCTTGTGCCTGTTCTGGAACACACATTTCCGCCGGCTCGTCATAGCCAGGGAAATAGGAGAAGTTGTAAAGTTTTACGCCCTCCACTCACCGATGAAAATTTCAAGCTTTAATCTCAAAGTTTCTATGACATGCAGAGTACAGGAATTGTGAATTTTGCCACTGTCTATTCTCAGGCTAAGAGCTTAGTTCTTCTAAACTTAAATTGCCCGGTTCTATTAAGTCCTTTCATAAATCCTATACCTCCTGAACGCCCGTTTCTCTTCGGAGATTAATTTTTGCAAATTCCGAAAGGATCGAGCCACTAAACTTGTTATCATAACCGATTTCTGAATACTGTAGTGATTTAATCTCCGTTCCTTGTACCATGAAGTCCGTCACGTACGCAAGCTAAGCAGAATTCTCCTGCTTTAAGTTGGACATAAATGACGAATTGTATCTTGTAGCAAGGAGTGAGGAATGAACGTAACTTGAAAGACAACTAAAAGTGACATTATACCATCCAAATAAATACATACGTAAATATCATTCTTAATAAAATTTTATAGTAAAAATGTTATAGAGAACAAATTTTAGAAAGTTTGATTTTACACTTATTAAGATATACAAGCTTTTCTGTAGCTATAATAATTGCGATGACATCAATAAAATAAGAAGAGAGTTTTTGTTGACCGTAGATATTATCCCAAGATGATTTTAGTTGGGGTTCGGTCGAGGTAGAACCAAAAAAACACAAATTAAAAAATGTATTTTTTTAATGAAGGATTATCTGCCTCAGATAATCCTTCATTAAAAAAGGCAGATAATCCTTCATTAAAAAAATACATTTTTTAATTTGTGTTTTTTTGGTTCTACCTCGACCGAACCCCAACTAAAATCATCTTAGGATCAATATAATAAGTTTCAGTTGCCTCTAAATTCCAACTTAACTAATTTAAACCAAGAAAAAAAAATCTTTCAAAGGTTTGCAATGAAAAGAATAAATGCTTGGCTTTAAATTTGGTTTCTAAAATTTACATTTACATACATGTTCCTTAATATGAGATTTTTAAATTAAAATTATAAAATTACACTTTACATCTATGTTCTTCTATACAAATTTTATTTTTTCCAATAGTAACGTTGATATTTTTAGATTTTAGACGATGAGATTCTAAATAATAGCCTCCTTCTTTATCCTCTCTTAAATATGACAATAATATGCCAATCTGATTTTGACAAATGCACTACTGAGAGAATAAAAGTCCTTAGTAATTATGTGTTCACTACAGAAGGTTCTACATTTGTTATTATTTTACATTAATTTTTTTGCTTATGGAACTTTCTGTATTGTATGAATTATTTTNTATATGAGGTAAGTAGAAAGTTGTTCAAGTAATATAGGTTTCCTATAAAGCAGGTTGGGCTACCCTTTTAACGTTAAATAAATATAAATGTCAACTCTGAATCTAGGTAAATTTTAAATTTAATGACAAGATAGTAACATTTTTATAATCAAGTGAAGTAACGGAGGTTTATATAAGCTTATTCGTAACATATCTCAAAGTAGAAAAATATATTAAATATAATTTTGCTATTTGTTGAAATAAACCTCTTGAAAAGGACAAATTTTAAATATATTAAACATAGAAACTAGAAAATATACATTTATAAAATTTTATCAAATTATAAAATATATGTATGATTTTTAGTGACTATCATATTCTAGATGGCAGATTTCTTTTTTTCATTATTAAAGGAACAACCTCAACAGCTATGTACATGTCTCCGCCATATAGACAGACCTTCGAAGGAAGATTTTATAGCAAACCGTTAAAGAAAGATTGATTAAATTAGATTGTGTTAGTGAATTCACGTATATTTTATAAATACCCAAAATATTTTACAATACTTTTTATGAAAGTTTTATAATTTTTTTTTTTTAGCGCCACACATATAATTTCTTTCTTTTCGTTTTTCTTTTTTATTATCATTGTCTTTAAGGATCAGTGTTATGTTAACCAAACGAAAGCTTTATTTATGCTTCCTGACAATAAAGAGAACAAATGTTTTCAAAGGAACAGTGAACCACCGAAGGATCCGAGCTAACGAGACAATGGCTGAGTGAATCGAGTTGAGTACTCAGGCAATCAGGCCACCAACCACATTTGCCCTGACGAGCCGGTTCAGTTCGGTTTGTTACCGAAGGAACCGTTCTCCGAGAACCGTTCTCCTCTACCTACTTTAGAACGTATGGAATGAAGTCAGAACAACAAGCTTCGAAAGTGAATTTTACACTTAGGGAGAAGTTTTAAGATTCACGCTCTAGAAGTACTTATAGATTATACCCTGGCTGGGACAGTTAGATTTTTATTCTATTCCCTAGCATTTAATCGTTTACTCATAGATTGTTTTTCTGTACTTGACTATGTCGAAAAGTTAATTTTTGCCGAGCTTTCGAAGATCCCGTGGTGGCTTCATCAGGCCTGAATGGAGGATAAGGACTCAATAAACTTTGATCTTATGACAAGATTCCCAACAAAGAGATATCGTTATTGAACTTGAGAGCATGGAACCGTTTTGGATAGATTTTTAAACTTTGCAATTTTAAATACTAATACCTTATTGCACTTCACAAGCGCATTAGAATATATTTTTTTTGCATCATATAACATAAATTTTTTTGAAGAAAAGCTATAATTTTAATTTTGAGATCTATTTGAATATTTTATTTCCATGAAAATATGCATGTCTTTGATTTTTTGTAAATTCGTAATGAATGAGGGAAGTTAATTCTCTATTTCTCTGCGGAATTTAAATAGTTTTTCATATAAAGTATAAATGTATTTTAAAAAGTAGTATAAAAATCCCGGAATATTTTTTTTAATTCACATTTTAAAAAATTAGCTTAATTTAGTAGAGAAAATAGAAAGTTCTCAATGGAGCTGGACATTTAAGCAGATTTGACATATTTATTTGTTATAAATTTATCAAATTTATCGGAAATAGTTGAATAGAATTTTTAAAATTTGTAATTTAGGTCCATTCCGAAGAACTGTACCATTAAATTATAACTTGATCCCTCAATTACATTTTATATGGTTAAGTTAAGGTTAAAAAATTAAAATTTCCTTGTCAGCCAAAACGTAATTTATCATTTAATCTTCAATTAGTTTTCAAATTCAATGTGAATTGTGCCATATAGTTGTGAAAATTGTAAAATTTTATATTTTGAAGTTCCTCAATCTTTTTAAATTTAGATAATTAAAACTGTTGAATAATTTTAACGTATTTTAATTGGACTATTGTGTTATCAAACCAATATAATAATATTTAATTTTATTCATTTTTATAGTGATTGCTATAAAAAATGGATTTTAAAAGATTTTATAAAATGTGAACGATAAAGAACTAACATGGCATAACCAAACTTAAACAACTGATTTAGATTATTAACAATGAAGTGAGTCCGTCTATTTGAGTTAACATGGTATAATTTTACAGTTTCTCATATTCGTTTGCCTGATTTGACCGGTCTTGAACTGTAAATAAACAAACCCAAATTTAGGCGGGTTATTACATTGATTTTTCAGTTTGATTTAACTAGTTTAATGCTCTAAAAATAAAATTTCTAATCCGTGAAATAAATAAGAATTGCCTGGGCGACGTTAAGAATAGAACGTTAGAATAGTGACGGCTTACACTTGCTTTCTAATCGAGTGACGTCACAAAACTGGGTTCAACCACAACATCGGCCGTATTGACAGCTCAATCTGCTCCGTGTCAGATCAAAGGAGCTTGGGTCAGTTCGAAAGACAAAGGGCCCAGGGAATTCACTTAGCCCTGCAAGACTACGTCACAGAATACAACAAATATTGTATGGGGTGCAAGACGCTCGCTTCCGCCGTTCAGCCTGAAATCAAGAGCAGCCAAGGGGTAAGTTATCAGTAAACCAGAGATTTAAACAACATTTTAACTAATTACTACATTTTAAATGTAAATACAATTTAAATAGGGGGAAAATATGTAATCTTCACGGACAGATAGGTCGTGAACTAAAAGGCCTATATCAAGAAAAAAATATTATAAGTCTTAGACTCTTGTATAAATAACTCCTTGGAATTTATTTTTAAATCAAAATTGAGAATATTTTTAATAAAAGTGAATTCTTAGTTATTAAAATTAATCATTTTTTATCCAAGAGAATAATATTAATAAAAACAGTCTATTTTTATGTGTCAAGTTACCATGATAACAGTCGAGTAGATTTTGAACTTGTTAAACATATCCCTTATTAAAAACCCTTTTTTTTTAGAATTTACAGAAAGATAAAAAAAAGATAAATTACGATATTTATGTTTTTGGCCGTTTTGCCTTAAAACTTTTTTTTTTTTTAGAATTTTAAGTTTACCTAAAACCTCACTACAAAAAAATAGAAAAATTGAAGTAATTAAATTAGGGTTTAAGCAGATAGTTTTTGACTGTAGAGATTATTAGTAGAAAATTTCTTGGGGTTTGGTTAAGGTTGGTCCAAAAAAATACAATTTTTAAAAATTGTTTATTTTTATAATCTATCTACGCTTCGATGTACATTCTAATCTACCTTTAGGGCTATCATGAAGGCGAGAGGGGACGAGTTGTCACCTGGACCAAATGCTATTGACAGTGTGTCAGAATGTTTACAATGTTAGCCAACAGATAATAAAAAAAAAAAAAAAACATTTTTTATTGTATTTTTTTTTAAAACCTAGGCAAATTCTCTACTAATAATTTTTACGGTCAAAAATTATCCATTTTAATTCAATGGAGAATTCTTAAATCAATGATTTCAATTGTTCTACCAAAGTTTCCATATTGATTTTTATTTAAATGTCTATTAAAAGTTTGTTTTGTGAAAAACGATTAATTTTGGCTTCTAGATGGTTGCCAAATTTTGTTGAATACAAAAATTTAGAATGGCACACACTTTCGTCATATAAAAGGGAATCAGAGAAAAAAGTGTAGGAGTGGATTGGATAGCATTTCCTTAAAGGCAGCTCCTTTATGTTTGCCGATTCGTTATTCATTCCAGAAATAATCACTCAAAATGTAAATACAACTTTGTTTTTTTCTTGTCTTACTCTGAAAAAATAAAACAATTTTTTCTTGTTCATGGTGATTAACAAGAGTATTCCAGTACAAAGTGCTTATTGTGCTTTCTGTTGTCTTTATTTTTCTCATATTTACTTTTTGTTAACGCTAGGCTAAAGTGGGAAGGACAATTGTGAGTTCAGTATTGTTGGGATAATTGCGCCTGGATTCACAGGCTAGATGCATTGAAATTCCTAATTAATTATGCTGTGAGTCTATCTTATTTTTTCAGAATAATAATATAAGAATTTTAAGAAATCTTAAGAATTTCCTTTGGCCTCATTACGCAACTTTGAAATAATTTCAACATATTTTCACCGATCCTACGTAGGATAAATTAAAATATGGTCCCCAAAAAATCAAAATTGCGGCTAGAAGTTTCGGTGATTCCTTCGGAAGAGTTGATATTCACATCAGACGAATCAAGTTCTGCTGGTAAGATATGATGCTTTAACAATAAAAATCTTGGTAAGTGTAAATTTGGCCCCTGCTCTCCCCTGTTATTGTAAATAACTATATAATTACAAATACTCACATGACTTATCATGCATAAAATATACTTTTCAAACCACTTTTGTTATCCTGTAACATTTTTAATAATATGTTTTAAATAAACATTACCATTGTGCATAATGTTAAAAAGTGTAGAAACAATTTAGGTTTAAGTTTTATATATTTAGGCTGTTCATTGCAAACCCTTGAAAAAATTATTTTAATTGAAATTAAATGAAGATTAAGTTCTGCTCGGTTTTAGAAATATTCTTTTCTAAGTAGATTATTAATGAACTATTAGAAAAACATGTAAATAAGAAAGCCAATGTAAACGTGAGGGGGATGAAAGTGGATTGGGAGGAGGCCCAGGGGAGACATGAACTACACGGCATCCAAGGGGTTAGAATATTGACTGGGCCCATAACTTAGGAATTCCGTCGGAAGGTGTAGGGAAGTGTTCAGTTCCCCCCCCCCCCTTTTTTTTTTTTTGTGAAGTTTTATTGAGAGTCTCTCTGTGCTTCTCACCCTCCTGAGATACCGGAACCGTTTTCATTCAGTGCAATTTAGAATAAAATTTTTTTGCAATTCATGGGAATATTCGACTTTATTTATATCTCTCATGCAGTCTCATAGGTTTATGACAACCCGGTAACAAATTGCCCGGGCTTCTCAACAGCCCATTTGAAAAATAAATCTAGCAATAATGGCCACTGTTACGAAGAAGAGTGGTCAGAAGATCTCGGACATAAATAAAGAGTTAACGTTCAGTAAGATGAAAGCAACGGAATAGGCCGGCCTCGACATGGGGGCTTTGAGCACGAATCAAGAAGAGAAATGTGTAGGTCGTGGTATTTTTACCGTTTACAGATGCTCGGCGAGACTGCTGAGAGACTTAGCCTGGAGCGAAGACCACGTGAGCAACGCGACTCAGGATCTCACACCACGTAGGACTGTGCAATAGTCGAGAGAAGTGGAACCTGGAGTACGGCCCATGACCTAGAAGTCAACCGAGGAGTTCTGCACTCCAGTAGATCTCTAGCGAATCGTGCGACACGCAACTAGTCCTGGCTAAAGTCCAGTGTAGAGAGAGTCTGAAGTAAGGCCCTGGATTCGAAGATCAATCTCAACTGTTGTAGCGGATGTCGGCGACAAGCTGGGTGAAGTAACGTTTAACAATTAAGGTGTAAGAAAAAGCCAAGTTCACACTTTTTAAAACTTTTTATTGATTTGCCAACTTTTTCTTGATGATGCTTAACAATAAAAAGCTCGATAAAGTGAGACCTTTTCTATTCCCCGCTACAATAAATACCATTTAATTGAAAATTGTTTGTAAAGCTATTTAAATTATTATTTTTAAAATGAAAAAAAAATTTTCTTAATAGTTTATGTAATACTTGAGACTTATTTGAAAGTAATTCTAAAATTTGTAGCAATGATAGTTTATAGTTAGAGAATAATACAATATATTTCAGGAGAGTTAATAATTTTAAAAAACCTATTTCTTATTGTAATAATACTTTGAATGAGAATAAAAATGTTTTCAATCTTGAAGGTACACTATTGAAACAGTTTACGTAAATCGATTTTGAATAAACTTGTAAATCTCGATATCTAATTAATATAGTGAAAACGATCCATTAATAGGATCTCTATTATGGCTGTTTAGTCTTTGGCAAGGAAGATTAAGTCACAGAAAAGTACAATTTAAAGAACCATTTTCATAAAATGAAATTAAGAGCTCTGTATCTGCTTACTCTTTAAGAGTTGTCAACGTTTTTATTAAGTTGTATACTTTGTGCTCATAAAGGCAAAGAATTTTCCTTCTTGGTAAGTTGAACTTAGGTCACGCGCAATTATTTCGCGATGACAGCCGGTAACAGTACCTAAATAGATATTATGAAAAAGTGATATGTTCCATATGACCTGGAAAATGGTCTAACCTATTGTTAAGTCAAGTGATAATACTCTACTAGAAATTAATTTTTTAACCTGATTCATTTTCTTTAATAGCAAAAACTGTTAGATTTAAGAAGAGAAATGAGTCAGGGATTCGGTCTTAGGAGTTCAAGAGTTAAAAAGTGATTTGTGAATAAAGAAAGTTTTTTTTTTTTATTTTTGCCAGCATTTATCAGATTATTTAATTTCCTCGTAGTTCCCAAGACAGAATCCCTGACTATACTCTTGTCATAAAGTTCGACTAGCTATCTCCAAACTGCTAGATTTAATTATTCTCATTTTGCTGAATTATTACTTCTAAAGTGGGCTTAGACAAATGAGACCTTCCCAAGAGTACTCACTAAAACATCCCTCTTTGTACAAATAAAAAAGTATACAAGGCCGAAAAAAGAAATCTGGCAGTTTTAAAATGAACCAAATTCCTTATGTAAGAAATTCTCAGCAAAACGAAGGATAGGGAAGTTTATCGGTCAAATCACTCTTCGTAGCTACCATATAAAAATAAATGTTATTGCAATATTATACGTTATAATAGGTGTGTATTGTAACTGTATAAAATTTTCATAAATGTACTTTTCCATAATGTCTTAATTAAAATAATAAAGCATACAAACGAAATTTTTGTTGTACTACTCGCTTTGTTAATAAGAATTTTATTATTGGTTTATATTGAGTAAGTGAAAGGATTGAAGTCTTGGCTTATAAAAAAATTTGGAAATTATAATAAATGAGAAATGTAACTTTGGAATAATTTTATTCCATATAGTTTTCATTCACGTCTACTCTCCTTCAGCTTAGAGCCAGACTTTATTCCTGTGTTCATAGCCTCAAAAGAATAAATTATTCATTATTCGTTTAATAAATCTTCTAAGACTACACACCACAATTAGCCTCTGCTGTATTTGTCTATTTCCATATTTTATTATTTTGTTTTTTTTTTCTTTAAAAAAATTATTTAATTTTTTAATATGTAAAACATGTAAATAAGAAAGCCAATGTAAACGTGAGGGGGATGAAANTTAGATTAAAATATTATGAATTATTATTAACTTTTAGTAATTATGTTGGAGATAAGTGAGTTACTAAATTTATGTAATATTTTTACAATAAACATTCAGAAATTCCATAAAAATAAATTGTAACTTTTAAAAAAATACATTGAAACAAATTCACACTTTTAATATTATCAAAGAAAAATTACTCGAATATTACTCCAAAATTTATTAATAATAAACTTGAGAGTATGTAAAATAAATTCATTGGGGCAGTCCAATTCTTTTTTATTTTTATTTGATTTTAAAGTCCCATGGGAAGAATGGATATAAAAAGTTTCTTGTTACGAGAGCCGAACAGGATTTTGTAGATATTTTATTATTATTCAATTTGATTGAATTATGAATCTACCAAAATCAAACCGAAATCTTGGTTCTTGTTAGGTATTCAAGCCTCTTTCGTGGTACATTGTGGGTATATGTACAAGACGGACAAAAACAAGTATATACGCATTATTCTGTTCCTTGGGCCTCTTTAGGTTTTGTTTTAGGGTATTGAATAAACCTTTTAAAGTTGCCTTAAAATAACAATTTTTCTCATAAAATTTCTACCAGGAAGGAATTTCATGATAATACTATTTATTTTATACAACGGTATTTGTGGAATAAATATGTAAACTAATACACCCCTCTGGAGACGTCAAAATCACGTGGCCTTTTCTATAATGTACCTGTTGATAAGAATTGCAGAGTTAGCGTGTTATGTGCCAGAGAAGCCCGCTTACGTTTTCATGGATTTTTCATTAGCCTCAATGTTCAGGAGTGAACCTAAAATAACTATTTCTACTTCGCTTGGGTGAAGGGGGCTGTGACCTGTTCACCCCTGGGGCGAATTAGAAATAGTTCTTCTAGTTTCAACACTTATTCTTATGGAAGTCAATAAGCCTAATGTTAAGTCTGACAAGATAAGATTTGTTCACGTAGGCTTCCAGGGTCGTCAGATGTATGTACCTGTTTCTTCTTCCGGGTTGAACCGTGTCAAGTTGTCGATAGTTGCCGAGCTTTCGCACATCCTGTGATGGCTTCTACAGGGCAGAATGGAGAACATTCAGGCATTGGATACGTAGGAAGGAGTGTTGAGGATTGTGCGAAGGACTTTGGACTGGAACACCTGGATACATCTAATGTTTGATGGCTTCGTCCAATGTTTGATAGCTTTGAAAAGTAAAATTAAAAATATTTTGTTAATTTAATTTGTTATCTCTGAAAACTTACCTCTTGGTGTTGCCACTAAACACAAATAAACTTAAATTAAATTTTAAACTATATGTAGAAAATAACAACAATTGTTATGATTCATTCGTACAAAGATAGCCTTTTGAAAGTAAAACTTTTAAAGGAATAGAACTTCATTAGTCCTCAATGTATTTTTCATATTTTAATGACAATTTTTTTTTCACCCTTAATTTAAAAAAACAAAACATTTTTCGTTGATTCCCTGGCGGATAAAGTTTTTTTTTCGTCGATCCAGAAATAAAGTTCTAGTAAAAGAACAGTACAGGGGCGGGGGAGCTGATTGGTCGAAGGGATCTGTCTGGACTCTTAAGTCTTTTATTCAGAAGTAAATGCTTGCCCTGAGACGTGGGTGTTTAGAATATCAATGCTCCCAGTACATAAAACCTCCCTCTAAGACCATACCTTCATGTATTAGAGTTCAAAAAAAAAAAAAAAAAGATTTCAATTCAAAATAGAATTTGGTTAGCAAAATTTAGGAATCTTGCAAAACAATTAGGGTTCTTAATTCCTTATAACCTGGGCAGGCTGATGAATATACGTACTATTTCATGCCCATCCAACTATAATAAAAAATAATATAAATAATTCACATGCATATTAAAAAATGTTTATGTATAGAATGGGTTGTGCAGTATCTGCATATGCTACGGTGGACATATATGTGAGTAAACGGCCAATATGATTTAATAGCCGAGGAAGGCGATAAAGATAACAGTTAAGACCACTAAGCAAGCTATAAACTGTCCTGTAAAGGAAGCGCTCAACCATTGTAATTTTATTCGTAAATATCGTCCTTCATGAGGTATGTTTGTAAAATTGTTACAGTGCTTAGCTGAAACAAAGTTAAATTTTACGCTGATATCTATATTTTTTGTGCTTTTAATATTAAAATACAATTGTCTAAAATTTCATCTTTAAATTCCTACTCCCCCACGTTAGATTCCTGCCATAAATGAATTTATCCATTGTATTAAAAAAAAAAAGCTTACATATTGATTTTTGTTTTAATTTTTTTAGAGCCCGCCTAACCCTCTAAATATTATTTACAGACATTTTATTTCTTATAAATAGGAGCTACTGAAAATAAGTATTTATTTATTATTATATTATTGTTATTTAAGTATTTCTTCGTAATCATCATAATAGTTCTTCTAACTCACTTCTCCCCATCGACTGCTATAAGCCATTAATGAGCGTCNTCAAGATCTTATCCTTAAGAAAAGATTAAAATATATATAATATATAGAAAATGAAACACTCGTAGCTGCGATATATATAGTAAACATGAACAGGTGGGATAAAGAGTGCAGCGAACACACAAAAATAAAAAATCACCATAGAGTATAATCCCCGAATATTTTCTTCTTGTGATTTTTTTTCCTTTTTGTGTGTTCACTGGACTCTTTATCTCACCTCTTTATATATGTAATGTGTGTGTGTAATTTTGAACTATAAGGATCACATTTACCATGTAGTATGAGTAGGATAAGTGCAAAATCGTGAGAGTAACGTGAATTATGGAAAACCTGCCAATAAAAAAGTTATATTTTGTTAGTTGAGTGACAAGGAGTTCATAATTTAATTTCCCGAAAACAGTATAAATTATTTGGCTCAATCTGTCCTAGTTACACCACATTAAGTGTCCCAAAGGCCAATTGAGCTGTAGCTTGCAGTCTATATTTAAAATAAGAGTTAATACCCTCTATAGATAATTTAATTGTTTTAAAATTAAGTTCAGTAATTTTACATTTTTTTAAAATTTAAGTGTAAGGTTACTGTAAGGTTATTATTATTATCGACATATTCGATCTGATGGTTCTGAAGCCGACATCTCATCCTTTTCGACGAGGTCATTCCTACAGGTACACATGTCCTGAGAGCACTCGTATCCCGTGATGGCACTGACGGAGGACAGCCGCTCGATATCCGCCAAGAAATACTCATCTTCCCCCCTTCCTGTATATAGGTTCTCCTACATATCTTTTATACGTTTCCTTTGAGCCTATTCCTTTAAAAGCGGAAATATTGTAATTAAAAGGAGTATGGTGAACTATATGTGTGTCACATAAATTTTTTGGAAAAATTGGAATATCATTTTAATTTTTCTGAGTGAAATGTTTTCTATAAATAAATAAAAATACTCCATGTAAAGTGTCTCAGACTTCTCATTGGTTAAATATTAAATTTAAATAACTCTAATTGTTATTGACAATAATTTAGGAACGTGCGCTTATTATACCCAGTTAAGTAATTCTGTTTAAAGAAAGCCGTAAAATACTTCCATAGTTATAAATGAAAAATTAATATGCACTTTTTGGAGGTATACATTTTCGTTGATTGGGCTGGATTGGTCAGAGATTTGATCCAAGATTATATATTATTGTTTATTATAAAAGAAAAAGAGCGATCCACAATAATGTATAATCCTTTTTAAAAGAATGGGCAAGCCCTCTGAAATTAAATGATATTAATTTAACAGCAGTTATAGTTCAAAATATGACAATTGAAATGTGAAAATAAATAATTCATTTTTGAATATGACTATTAATTTGCAATTAGGAATGTAACAGTTCAAAAAATGCAAAAAGTATAAATGTATATTAAAGAAGTGGAAGGCGTTTAAAAATTGATGACGGATCTTTCAAAGTGACTTATTGCTGAAAAATATGGTCTGAAAGAAAAAGTTATGGAGCAAATCTGAACAATATCTAATATTCTATTGTAGCAATAATTTGAGTCATATTTGAATTCTAATTGAATAGAAACAGTAATGTGATAGCAAATTTATGGAAAATTGTGTTCCTAGATAAAAAATGGCCAGCTTTTTGTTATAGTGTTATTATAGCATTAGTATTATTATTATTATAGTTATTTTATTATTTCTATCGAAAGTAAATTTTTTTAATAAGTCTTTCATGTGAAAAATATAATTTTAGTTATTGTTATAGCGGTTTTAAAAATTTGAATTTTAATAGTATAACTTTTTATACTCTTTTTGACAGAATAAACAAGGTTTAAATGATTCACCATGGTAGTGTGAAGATTAAAACTGAATTTCTTATAATAAAAAACAAAAGACTCATTATAAAGATTATTCATTTCAAAACTTCCGCAACGAGAAGTAAGTTCAAAACAAGTTTCATTCCAAACTTACAAGTAATATAGATATTACAGAATATATTAACTAAAATAACTACTTTAAATATTTACTTCGTAGCTCCTTTCGTTATTCCTTTAGGAAGTGTTTAAATTGAGATATTCTGTTGAGGATTATATAAACACATCAGGCTCGTTTGGCACAAGTCTGCGGCCTATTTTACATAACCGAGCTAATAACTTAGTAATTAGTACAAATTTCCTGGGGTTACTCTGTCCAGGGTGTAGGGATATAGGAACAGGAATAAGCCAGACTTTCTCTTCTCTAGTTCGTATTTCATCCCTTATTTGAATTTCGTTGGACTGATTTTGCAATGTACGAGTAGTTCCGAGATATTAAGGGGCTTGTGATCTACCCTTTGTCAGTTCTTCTGAATTTTCATTTTCTTACACTCCTAAATGTTAATTACGCTTTCCATACGAGATGCAATTCTTTATTCTTTACTTCATAGTTAAAAAAAATGTTTGAGGAACAGTTAAACGCAACAGGACAACAGCACATATTGAACAATAGAAATCAGTTTTGCAGAAAGAGTCATTTAAAAAAATCAATCAAATACGTTCACGTGTTGTGGGGTGAAAAATTTGCCCTGGAAGTTAATTTTTATAAACAAAATCACCAAAAGACTGTCTAGGCTCCCACTGTTCCCCTATGGATTGAGGTCTAGTAATCAAAGAGAACTATTTGGATATCAATTTTGTTTTTAAATCTGAAACGCTATCCTTTTAATTTTCAGCCGATCATGAAATAGTTTGATATATTGAGAGCTGTGAATTTTTCTTTCATATGTAGTTTTAAAATAAGCAAGTTTATTGTAACTTTATTATAACCTGACTTTAAGTCTGACGGTCGTTTTATGTCTGTTTAAATTAGATCTGAGCCACCATGCAATGGTGTTTCAACTAATTCAAAGTTGTTTTTGAAATTACCATAATTGTATACAACCATCTTTGATTTACGGGTGTTACTGAAAACTTAATGTACTTATTTATATGCAATATTAGGCTTAACACCTTTTGACGTCTCCAAAAAGGGATTCTAGGGAGGTAAATACATTGTTTTCGGCACTGCTCAAATATTCTCGTTATCGGGTTCCCGTTAATGTATTGATTTATGTGTGTAACACTGATAGGAACTCCATCTGAGATGTTCATAACAAGATCAAGTTTCTATTCCTTGTATATGAGACGGTACCAGACTTGTTATAAGTAATTACACTTGAGAGTGATGTCACTGGTCCACCTTCTCTCCTCATGTGACTTTCATTAGTGTCATTCATTTGTTACTATTCATTGTAATCAAATTACAAAATGTTTTTATTTATTTTTAACAGATTGTAATATGTAAATAAAGGTTAGAAAAAAAAAGTAATTACACTAGAACATTGTTTCGAAGTGCAAATATCCAAACGATTATTAATCGAACGAGCATCTCCTCAAAAGCAAGAAAAATTAGTAATCTGCATAGTTTTGGATTTTTAAATGATGATAAAACGCGATTACAGTCAATTCTTGTTCTGAAAACAATACTTTTAGCTAATATCGAAGGTGTATTTCTATTAAGCTGATTCTTATCACTGATTATTCGATAATATTTTCTCCGGTTCTACAAAGAATAATGTAATATTCACCAAAGATGATAGTTACTATGATTTATATATATATATATATATATACATATACANTACACTGTTGCTCCTGACTTGCATTCCTTCTCAATATATGGACGACTTTCAATTACCTCCGTCTATATGCTCATTGGTTCTGTCCACTGATAAGTCGAGGCGATGGGGACATTCATCGCCTCTCTGTGCCATTGTCGAATCAAAGAATCAGGTAGCAATATTTTACAGTTTCAAATAGAGTGCTTTTTTGACCGTAGATATAGGTCAGGTAGATCCAAAAAAAAAAAAATACCAATTTAAAAAAATACACTTTTTTTTAAATGTAATACACCTGAAATGTAAAATGTGAGTATATAATGTTTTTTTCGTTGTGGCAGGTATTCAGCTCAGAGTAATGTAACCCAACACAGGTTTCTTTATTGATAAACTACATATTTCATGTGTGGAATGGGGAATCAAAATTATAAGAATTGGGCAAGACCTGAAATATATATAGAGTGTATAAACAATTTTTTCCATGTAAAATGAGCATAATATTTAGTTTACAGTGATAAAACCTAAGGTTAGTTCATTGATATAAGATATATTCTTCTGATGTGGAGGTGTACATGGCATGTAAGGTTCACATACTGATATATATATATATACTGAAAAACTGAGAAATTCGTGAAGTTTAAGTAGCTTGTGCGTTACTTTTCTGGATTATGCATATAATCACTGTATTTAGTTCATCATTTTGTAGTAATTTCTCGTGAAAGGTAAAAAAAACAACAAAAAAACCACTACCGTTATACAAGCGCTATCTATATAAACTGGTATTTATAACAAGGTATTTATAACAAGGTATTTATAACAAGGTATTTATAACAAGGTATTTATAACAAGGTATTTATAACAAGGTATTTAGAAAATAAATATGGCTCATATTTATAACAAGTGAGGTATATACGACAAAATGGCTCTGAATTTTATATTCATGCTGAAAAAGACAATGGCAAGATAAGGTAAACACATTTTAGCTGATTCTAAACTGGCGGAAGAATGTTTCTATAAGTTTTAACTTATTTTCCAGTAATATAATTTTATTAACAAAATTTATTTAAATAAATAAAGTAAAAGCAGCGCTCTATCCTATTTTTTCATAACACCTACGTGTGGAACATTAAAGATTTTTTAAGCGGTGTCTTTCTCTAAGCCCTTCCCCTATTTCTTCCCACCAGTTTTGAATCATTTATAGAAAAAAAGAGATACCGTTTAGAAAAATAAATTTCGACTTCCATAATGTTCAAAAATTGAATAATTAATACGTTACGGTACCAATACACCCATTTAATATATCGGCTTAAGGGTAAACCTCGGCTTAAATAAAATATTTTCTAACTGATTTTATTAATTAATTAAGAAAATTTATAATTGTTTAAAATAAATTTTCTAGTCAAACTACTATTAAAATTAAACTATGACTAAAAATATCTATGTGACATTTCCTCAGGGGAACACAAACTATTTGGACTTTTATTTGTTTATATATACAAGTTTTGTAAGGCATGGTGCCTTAGAGATCGCATTAGTGTTTATAGGTCACTATGTAAAAACTTTCCAGAAATAAAGTAGAATAAAAAAATGAAAAAATGGGATTGAATACATATGAATAAGGCGATAAATGGAACGAGGTCAAGTGAGATACTCTCGCCTCAGAAAGAGCTCAACGCCCGGAGAAGACTGATAGCCCCTAGGAGTTCTGATGAGAAATGGATCTTTTATATACAGTGAAATGATAATGTTTATATATATAT
>KZ807827.1:82099-99519 GCA_000696205.2 Oncopeltus fasciatus
TATTTTATTTATTATTAACTATAAGTAATAGTTTTTATTTTAACGTTTTCTTGCCTCTGGCTTTAATAAAAATTCTAATTTTGGAGGATTAGAATATTGTATTATTGTAAATATTGTATTGTAAATAGTGTATTTAGAAATAATACATGGTATTTGTTCCTCGCTCAAGAAAAGCGCATTTGTGATTTGTGAAGGCGAATCCGAATAAAACAATAAATTTAACTGTTAATACAATGGTCCGTTTTTACATTCTTGATTGTATTATTACCAATTCGCCAATAAAGTAGTTTGGGTGGGGTGGGGGAGGGGATAAGTCATTTCTTAATGATGTATGTGCACATGCGCGCGCGCGCGTGTGTGTGTGTGTGTGTGTGTGTGTGTGTGTGTGTGTGTGTGTGTGTCGGTGCGTTTCAGTAAAAGTTAATCTAGCTTTATTATTTCATATTCACGAACTACTTATTAGGCACTTGCTGGATACTTCGTTATATTCCTGGAATTCCTCCCAAAATTTGTCGAAATTTGTTTATTCATTTATTCATAATATTACTTTATAATATATGAAGGGAGTTTAGAGGGAGAAAAGTTTAAAAACTATACAAAAAATACATATTATTCGTCACTGTAAAAGTTATGAAAATGATTTTCAAATGTTCTTGAATTCATATTGAATATTTAGATAATTTATATATTTTAACATTAACAATCCTTAGCAATTTTCTCTCCTATTGTGTGCTCTTTGGTTTGTGCGATCATTTTATGATTATAGTTTTTTTTTCATAATTTTCTTTAATTGACTCTTATATCCGTCTATAAGAATTACCAAAAAATAAAGATTCATCATAGCTTACGTCCCTCTAGGGTCCTCCTTCTAAGCAAAGTATCTTATTTTTTTAAAATAGAAAGGGTGGAGGAGTTTCTCTATAGAAACCTGCCGATGGAATAATACTCTTCAGAGAGCTACCCCTGAATATCTCGTTCGTACAGACTTGAAAGGAGAAGCCTGTTAGCAAATAAAGGGGGGCTTTACCCAGAGATGCCTGACAGTTAGGTACTAGATGCCTCAGTGTCATGTTACCTGGATACATGAAACTCTATCTCTCGTTATTTTATTCAATTTTATCTCGATATTAAGATTTATTATATTTTCCTCATATGATCTCTCATGAGGATCTTTCTTATATTTATTGTGTATCATGTAACCCTCTCTGTCAAGAACATTCATACGAAGGGATTGAAATTCGAGAAAAGTTAAATACCATATATCTATTCAAAAAATAAATATCATATTTAAGCAGTTCAGAAAATATCCTGGGAACATTAGCTACTACTGCTTTTAAAAATGCGAGTGAAATAAGTTTATTCCACAGCTCTTAGACTTGGAAATTAATAATTATATTTTCAATAAGCAATATGTGTGTAAATAAATGTTATTTTATGTCTTCATTAATATTTGGAGTATATGAATCCAAAATATTACAAAATAAAAATATATATACGTACTATTTCATGCCCATCCAACTATAAGATTCACGCTCTAGAAGTACTTATAGATTATACCCTGGCTGGGACAGTTAGATTTTTATTCTATTCCCTAGCATTTAATCGTTTACTCATAGATTGTTTTTCTGTACTTGACTATGTCGAAAAGTTAATTTTTGCCGAGCTTTCGAAGATCCCGTGGTGGCTTCATCAGGCCTGAATGGAGGATAAGGACTCAATAAACTTTGATCTTATGACAAGATTCCCAACAAAGAGATATCGTTATTGAACTTGAGAGCATGGAACCGTTTTGGATAGATTTTTAAACTTTGCAATTTTAAATACTAATACCTTATTGCACTTCACAAGCGCATTAGAATATATTTTTTTTGCATCATATAACATAAATTTTTNTATATATATATAATAACTCTTTATTAGGAAAAAATATATTCAGTACATTTCATGCACCTAATTTTTGATGGGGTATATACTAATAGTCCTTGCTCGTCTATTCCGGGACGTAACCCGTCCTCAGAGAGGAGCCCAGGTTAACCCGCGATAGACTATCTGGCACCCATCTTCTCCTTATCCTAGGATAAGAAGGAGACTAGGCAGGGAGTCAAGGAGGGATTGAGAGGGGGAAAAAAATGCCAGTGCACTCACTCCCTAGGTATTAAACTAAACTGACTGGAGTAGGTCTCTTGGCCACCTCCTCTTGAGGCGTCGGGGAGGGTTGTCGGGATGAACGTGGGATGCCAAGGAGAGGACTAGAGGATTTGGATGTCCTTGGAGGTTTGTGTGGAACTTATCAAATCTGGAGGGGATGAGCTCGGAAACAAAAGGTACTTGCAGGTCAGAATGGATGGTTTTATTGGATACGTAGGGTGGAGTGTTGAGGATTGTGCGAAGGAATTTGGACTGGAACTCCTGAATACATGTAATGTTCGATGGCTTCACTGTGCCCCACAATTCAATACCATATGTCCAGATGGGTCTGATTAATGTTTTGTAGATAATTACTTTGTTTTTTATTGTTAATCTGGACCTGTGGTTCAGCAATCTGTAGAGCTGTCCAAAGCGTCTGTTTAGCTCTTGTCTCTTTGTCTGTAAGTGAGTCTTCCAGGTTAGTTTACTGTCTAGGTAGAACATAAGGAAGCAAGTTTTCGGAGAGAATTTTATAAATAAACGCATGAAATTTATTCCATGTGCCATTTTCTACTGCTCAAGCAATAAAGATTTTTTTTTTAAACTTTGTTCAGCCTCAGCGACATTTAATATTCTTTTCAATGCATTTTTCGCTTTTAAGGTCAAATTATTACTTTACTCTCTCTTATGTCTATCGATGATGATAATGTGTGAATACTGCTTAATTTAAGCGGCTCATGGGAGATAGAATTAAAAAAATACTTTCTGATCTTTATATTTCACATTAATTTATCCTAATTTAATGCAATTTTCCGAACTATTTATTATATCTGTTTATTACTACTTATACTTATTTTTCTATCTGAATATCTAACGCCACACATCTCTTTATTTTTTTATTTTTTTACTACACTTTAATTTAGACGGGGAAGAATTAAAGTGTGTATGTGGGAGCACAACATCTGTCCAGCAGGTGACACTTAGATGCTGGCACTCACGCACACACGCGAGGGCGCGTATGCTTACACACAAATACATTCAAATAAGCTTTTGATAATGGAGAATTTTATTAGTCTAAAAATAAAATCTTGAACCATTTTAGTCAATTTAGATTATTTCTCTCTAAAATTTGGATTTCATCATCCATTCAACCCTTTGACATAAAGAAGCCATCACATATTCTGGAGTAGTTGAGGCCGTATGTCAAATAAGAAGTTTGACAGCTGTTTACAGGCCGTCTGGAGTGGCCTTTGCCATTGTCCTCCGTGGAGGGTAGTCTGCGTGAATACCACCACTTATAATTTGATCGAGGATATATCGATCTGAACAGTCGATGTCCTGCAATCGTAATGTCAGGGCTGGCCCTGGGTTCGATTGTAGGAATTACGGCAGGTCATCAACGGTAGCCGAGTTCAGCCGAATAAGTCAGGTAAAATGTGGGGGTTTAGCAGTTTGCCTGCAGCTTAACCTCGCCCCTGATTAGTGCCACGAACTGTAACCTCCCTGTAATCTCTAGAATTTGAGATATGTCTGCATTAATACGATATTCATTAGTTTTAATACTGATAATAAGGGATCATGGGCATACTGATTATCAGTATTAAAACTAATGAATGTTGATAACACGATAACTTCATAAACTAAGCGAATATCTTTATTCTAACACTTCATAAATGATATTTTTTTTTTACCATTTAATGTTAATCCCTCTTGTAATTTTTTTCATTTCATTACTTTAAATATTAAAATATAACAATAGATTATTGTTAGTATCGTAGTATTGTTAGTAAATATATATAACAAGATCAAGTTTCTATTCCTTGTATATGAGACGGTACCAGACTTGTTATAAGTAATTACACTTGAGAGTGATGTCACTGGTCCACCTTCTCTCCTCATGTGACTTTCATTAGTGTCATTCATTTGTTACTATTCATTGTAATCNATATTTTTTATATAAAATAGAAGAAACCTTATGTGTTCGGATTATCGATGCTTTCTGGGCAGCGGAAATCCTAGGTGTGAATTTATGTATTTTTGTATATGCACATACATGAAATTAATTATAAGCATAAGTTAAATTTAATTTATTCTCATGTTATAGTAATATTTATATTATTATTATGATACTGTAATGTACTATAGGTCACTAATAATTTAAAACAATGATATAAGTTAAAGTTAAATTATTATCACAAATAATTATAACCACTTATTACTAACTAACCTACTGACCTTCCTAACTAAATAAACACAAATAAAAAATTATAAATTAATTAATGCAAAGAAATTAATAACCGTGTTTAAATAAATTAAATGTATTTATTTACTAAGATAACTTAAGATAACTTGTAAATCACAGTCAAATCACTTATCACTTTGTTGTTGCCGGTACTTCAAAAGCCCTTACCAACCCGACGCTCGAAACACTCGATCAGCCACGGAAACTGACATAGACCGGTACTAACTTATCACTGACTCGGGGGGCCGCTGGCGAGCTGCATTTATAACTTCGTGGTGCTTGTGAGATGATACAAGAAGGACTAGAACATTCTCATATGAAATTTTTTAGCATGACTGCTAACCTTCCAATGAGATAAAGGAAGCATGTGTTATCCTCTGATCGCCCTCTTCCTGTTCAGTTCTGGTCTACGAGCGACCTACTTCCCAAGTCTTTAACGATATAATATAATCATAAATTTTGAAAAACAATTTGGTCATGCGTGATTGAATCATAAAGAACCGTTATTAAGGCCAGAAGAAATATTATTAAATATTTCGCAGGGATGAAGTTTTGTCAGATTTAATTTGGAAAAATATAAATTCACGTAAAATGTAGACAAGCAATAATTTTTTTTATAATATTCTTAAATAATTAGCTTTAAGGAATTCGGAATACAGATTCAAAAAAATATCTCATTTATATTTTCTTATTTCAAATTAAACACGAGCAATATTTTAAAAACCGTTAAGTGGTTATTTTTAAGTTATATTTGGTTTGAAAGTCATTAATCACAAGCGTGTAAAATTGACTAAAATTCGTATACAATTTTGTTTTATGTGGTCCATTAGATAAATGGATTATTTCACCAAGTTAAATGTTTACATTATTAATTTATAAACTTCAAATACTACAACATTATTGATAAGAGCACATGATTTTGTTTCATGATGTAGAAATAAAAGTATAACTTTATATAATACAGGTATTAATTTAAGGAGTCCCTTTACTTTTCCCTACTTCAAATAACTTTTAGAAGGTAGACTACTGTGGATGAAAAAATAAAATATAATCAAAAGGCCAGGAAACATGATCATTACATTTTCGTGCTTTGACAATTCATAATAAATTACTGTTATCCTTTAAATTTTATCCGAAGAATAATTTCCTTTTGAACACTTGCACGTGGCATCGCCACTATGATTAGAGCCAGATCTAAAGGTCAGAGAGTCGGTAAAATGTACATTAAAGGCCATCAAAAGGTCCCGGTAACCTTGAGGAACGCCAATATTGTTTTAAAGACTTCGAAAATAATTAGTCAGAGTTTACACAGATACAGATATAGAATTGTTTATTTAAGACTCGTTTAATTATTTTTAAGAGAGAGTTGAGCTTTAAAAATGGAGATATTAGAGCTGAATGATCTTATGTCTATCTAATGTTTCAAGAGAAAATTAGTAATTCAAAGCATTCATATTAATAATAATTAATAACATATTTTTTGTTATTATCAACTATAAAAATGAAAATCCATCCTTAAGTTTCATGGTATCGTTTTCTTTGCATGGTTATTAAATCAGTATCTCACCTTTTGATATAAGCGTTAATTTATCAAAATAATGTAAGGCTAACAGAAGATGCTTTTAATTAAAAATTTCATTCAAAAAGTTATTCTTTCACCACATTAAAATAAATAAAAAATATACAGTATGTAATTAACAAATAACGTGTTTGCATATGTAAAAAAACAACATATTAACGAAAACTTTCATCCTTAATTTAGCAGATATTAAAAAATATAATTGACTAAAAATTGGTGAAATTATAACCCTAAGAAAAATTTCATCTTAATTTCTTCATTTAATACTCTTCCTAACTAGCGTCGTGCTTTTTTTATTTGTTTTTTTAAATATGTTTTGAGGCAGGTCGTTGTTTGATTGATGACCCTTCTTAGGAGCTAGTAAGATCTCTAAACTGGCTATAGAGTATATGAAAATAGGGGGTTGTGCCTTAATTGACGCAAGCTTGATTTTCGCAAATATGTGTGCTGGATCAGGGGCTAAAGAATTTAATACAAGTAATAACTCAAAGGGCAATGCTGTGAAATTTTATTATTTGCATGATCTTCGAAATAATATGAGCAACTGACTGCAAATATCGCTTAACTAAGCCAGAAATATTCTGATTTTTTAATGAATGTGTCAAGGATTAACAAAAATACGCTAAAAGCATTATACAATAACTTATACTTCACACGGTCATCATATGTTGATACTCAAATAACTTTTTCGGTCTTAGACTGAGATATTTTATTTTACTTTTTGAATATTGTGTAATATGAACTTCGTTTGATTCCTATCCTATAATATTCAAAGATGCAGAACTTTACTAGGTTATAAATATAATTTTTATACAAGTTGATGGTTGAATTATCTGGGGAGTTTCAAATATACTATAAATTTACAAACAAACAGTTTTTATAAGTCAGTTTTCAAAATTAAAAGTCCGATTTAGCAGAATAAAGGAGGTTGCAATGTTAATACATTGAATTTCAAAATAGCTATATTCTCGAAACGGCTATACCTACAGAACGCACACCTACTATGTAAGAATTCGTAGATGAACACATTGTTAAAAGAACCCAATTGATATGGGTGTTGAAGAGAAATACCAACATCCATACGGTTTTTATTATCCTTGCTTAGAGTACGAAGGCCCAATAAACGGGCTAAGAGAACTAGCCACAGGTCTAATATGACGATAAGGAGAATTTGTTCTGCAGCAGGTGCCAGGACACTGTGGGTTATCTGGAAATGACTCAGCATACAACCTTGTCAGGAATGAGACTACTGGCAAGGAAATCCAGTGAATACTTTGGCTAGAGAAAGTAAGGCCATGATCAAAGCGGCAGTCAGAAAAATGTGAAAAAGCCAACTTTTATATGTTTTCATATTTTTTACCTTGGGAATAATTAGAGATAAACAGTGAATTATAAAAATTCATTACTAAGTTTAAATTAATATACTTTGATTAGGTAATGTAATATTTTAATTTTTATGCTTAATATACTTACTCTAGAATATAAAAAAATTTAATTAGTTTTATCTTCAACGAAATAAAGAAGAAATGGTTGTGGTTATAGTTTAAAGCAAATATACCTATGTTATTTTGATCAGTTTATCTGGATTTTTATTACAAAGAACTGTATATTGATGAGTTTTTAAAATATTATAGAAGAAGAATTTTCTGTGATTTTAAGTTATTATTTAAAAATATGGTCTTTTGCATGCTTTTCATTATACAACATTAATATTTTAAAGTTTATTGGAGAAATAGATGTATTTATACATTTTTGATAGTTTGATCTATACTAAATTGTGTCTAAGAAAAAAAAATTATAATTTTGTATAGATGTAATAATCATGTTTTTTAAAAGGAAAAGTTGTTGTTGACATAAAATAATTTATATAAGGTGAGTATTTTGGTTCTCGTTATAACTGAGTTTATGTTTCCGTGTAAAGTGTCGCTTCCCAGCGGTTTTCTGAAGAAGCTGCCATAGTTCAACTACCCTCTGAGAGATGGCGCTCGCAATAGGATCGATCGCCATGTGGTAGCTAGCGAGCTCTATGCGGAGGGAAGAAGAACTAATCTTTTCCTGCTCAGTGTCGCTTGGTTGCCTGACGGTCTCATTCAGAACTACTTGCACTTTTTGTTAAAATATTAGATTAATTAAACATTTGACAGGTGGTTTTTTTTCCACTTAGTAAATAAATATATTTTGGAAAACTTTTAAAATTATAACTTATTCCATAACTCATTTTTTTACGATAACACTGAGTTGTTAGAACTGTAACTGAACCTATAAACCGGAATAAAATAGTAAAACCAGTCATCCGTTTATAATTTCTTGTAAAAATCCATTTGTTTCGTAATATCAGGTTCAACTATTTATCATGGATTCGAAAAATAAAAAACCCTCGAAGTATCAATTTTAATATTAATGAACACAATATATGATATTGATAATATTGAGGAATTTTAATATTCGCTTAAAATATATTTTTAAGTATTTCACCACTTATACACACAATACTGTGACTTCACTAACCTATGCCTCTCTAAGACATTCTTAATTGATGTGTATTAAATGTTATCTTACATATAATAAAACTGTATTTTCTCTATTTTCTACTTATTCAGTTGATTTATAATAATATGTATCCCCTTGCATGCCACATGTACTTTTGGCCAGATCTCAGAGATCTACATTTACCTACTCTACACACACTCGGATACATGATATTTTTTTTCCAGAAGTAGAGTGATCGGTCTTGCTTGCAACTCCTGTTAGCCATAGAGGACTTGTAATTTTCTGTAGATAACTTACCCTTAATAGGTTACTGACCCAAATTTGTCGGTGGAAAATAAGGGAGTTTTTTGGTTCTTTCTTATACCGAGGACGAGGCTGGTAGGGTAGTAGTACTCTCTCCTCCTGCTGGTACTCTAGCGCCATTCCTAAATCGCATTCTGATTGGCAACTTTAAAACTAAATATTCACTTGGATGATTGGGGTATCTGGGATTCGAATCCAAGATCTTCAGATTGCAAGCTAACACTAGAACTACTAAATTATATATATAATTTATCATTAAGTATTAATTACAATATATTTATGCAATGTCTCAATGCATTTGAATTTCACATGATAAATTTCAATAGGAAACGCCATAATCTGTGACAGTTCGGTCAAAAAAAGGAGGAGTATTCAATGATGTAAATTAATACTCTGTTTCCAGACAAAAGATTATTTCATGCTGAAAGATATGGTGTTTCCATTTTATTCCAGAAGAAAGAAAAAAAAAATCGGAAGAATTAACCAAACATAATACACCCATGTATGAGCTTCACAAAAATACTATTTAATGAAATGACAGTTGTCATTTTTAACTAATAATCATCATATTGTTTAATTAATTTTAACGCATTGAAAAAATTGTTTACTGTTCTTATTAATATATTCTTATCAAAAGTCAAATAACAGTATTTAATCTTCCTCATCCAGTACTTTTCTATGAAGTTATATACATTTTATAGTCAAATACCTACCCAATGGGATAAATAAATATGAAATGCACTAGCCTCTTTTTTCATGCAATTTTAAATTTAGCCACCATTCAAAAAGACAAGAGGAATCAGCTTCCTGTAATCAAAACCTCTTTAGACAACATACATCTTACTTTTAAAAATATCATACAGCTGTATGTAAAAGAAACTTAACAGTAGAATATCTCCCTTCTATTTGGTCTAAATAGTAACGAATAACAATATATTTGTATTTTTTTCTATGCCAAAGAAAACAAAAAAATTCTCAATTTTTTCCGCATTGGACCATCAATTAAAGTTTTACAAAGACTCTATAAAAATGTTTTAACACCACAGGTCTATATAGCCATAAACATGAATAATAAACAATTTAAACAAGCCAAATTTATTTTTTTTAATTTATTTATAAATTTTATCAACAGTGTATGCATTCAAACGCTATAGTGTATGCATTAATGTCTTAAAATATTACAAATCTGCTTTAAAAACTTTCTAATTTTTCATGCGGTTTTAGATAGAATATTCGTGATTTAAAAAAAAAAAAAAATTCGAAAGTGCATCACTATTGAGCCCTTCTAATGACAGATTATTCAATTTTTCTCGATATTTTCTCCGATCCTACGTATAAAAAAGAAAAAAAATGCAAATGTATAGAACGTAGTATAAAACGAAACATGAAGCGCTTTTGGGTCAAATTTCAAGATACAAAAAAAAAAATGCTTTGAATAACCAAAACTTGAAAAATAGTTTTAAAATACAAAAACAAAGGTTAAATGCTCATATTTTAACTATTAAATTTTAATCGAAATTGTAAGTATCATTTCCCTGCAAATAAATTTATTAATTTCCAATTCATTTTATTTTGTTATAATGATCATTTATTGAAAAATTACTGTATATATTTTTTTCATATAACACTTTTTATTTATTATATTCTTCTTATAAAGCGTGTTGTACTTTTATGGTCTAATGTAATACACACACACATATATATATATATAGGTATAGANTATATAATTCCAATTATGTTGACAATTCCTATGTTCAAACCAAGTATTCTATTAGTTGTCTTGAGTGTAATTTTTTTCTATTCTAAAATTATAAATTCAATTTTTCTTTTTAAACCTGTTTTATTTAATTTCAGAAATTTTCTGTGCTTTATTATTGTAAGTAAGAAGATCTAGTTCTTTATTTATTTTTATTTATACCGCTATAGTTAGAAAATAATTTTGTGATAAATGTAGGAAATTAAAATGAAATTTAATTGCATGGTTTAGTACTGCTCTGTTGTTTTACTGTGTCCATTAACTATGAAATATTTAATAATTGCTTTTTATGAAATGTGAACTTATATTCATTCTCCATAATTTTTTATCATAACTGTGTAAGTAATGTAAGCATAGTAATCATATGATGATTAATTATAATAAAACAAAAATGAGTGTTTATAACAATGGTTATTTACATGAATTGATATATTTTAAATATAAATGTATGAGTGTTCATTGAAATTAGTGTTAAATTTTATTTTATTCTACATAATTGATTTCTCTTGTATGAAAAATCGTTCTACATTTATTGTATTCAATATATGTCGAAGTGAAATATGCTTTCTAGTATATTTTTTATCATATTATGCATATGAACTGAAGACTAATTAATGTTCTATTTATATTAACTTGCCGTTTCATTATTATTAAATCATATTATATATAAGTTGATTGTCTGAAATTATGTTAAGAGTTAGGATGAAGATAATTGCTGTGAGGGTTTCTTGTGGAGTGGAGGGGGAAGTGTCCTTGGAGTGTAGCCAAATCTTTGCCTGCCCGTGAATCATGTGGTGGGGTACACGTTGTTTTCTTCAAGAATCTGGAACAACCGACTGCGGACTTCCAGTTGCGGGGGACTTCGGCGGCTTCGGTCTCGATCGGCGATGGGGTCCGTTGGTGGGAGGGGTAGGGGGGAGTTTTTTGCGGTTGAGGGGAGGGGGTGGCTTTCCCAAGAAGTAGGTTGGCTAAAGGGGGTTACGAGTTAGGATAGTATCCAAGGTTAGGGGACGTTCTTCTTTCGCTGGTATTGGAAGGGCTAGCCAACCACAAGCCATTACCTTGTTCCAAGAGTTTTACTTAGTCCAATTGGGTAATCAATATTCCCCCCAAAATAAACATACAAGAAATATTTTAAAAGCTAAATGTTTTGTAAAATATAAATAAGAAAGACAGACACATAAAAAACAACTAAATAAATAAAAATAAAGTGAAAGTTTTATAAAAAAGTTTAAAAATTCATTTATAAATTAATTCCTTCGAAATTAAAGTAATTTCATGACTTTTTAGTGTAGTAGAAATAATGTTATCGAAATTGATTAAGTTAAGTACAACTCTCTGAATGAAAGTAAACCACTAGTCATTATTCATGTTTGTTTTTCTTTACTTTAAAACAACAAGCATATTTCGATAAAATCTATTTATTATATTAAGTAAATATCAAATATTAATGTTGCATGCAGCATATGCGAAGAGTCTATCTTAGTATTACCGGTGAGCATCATTTAAAACAATAATATGTTATACACCATTAACTTCTAAAATTAGATGTTTACCTAATAATTGTTTTTAATTACGAAAAATATTGTCCAAATTATAAAAAAGTGATGATACACATAATAACTTTTGGTCAACATCATCATCCTTAAAACGCTCCTCTACCCTTTTTCTGATTTCAACAAAAAATATATATAAAATAAAAAATATAATATCAAATTTAGTTTTCATTTTAGTAAATTTTAATAAAAAAATCTTCCTACCCGCTTTGGTATCATGAGGTGTTTTTTTGGTAAATTTCGCTCCATTTTCAACGATTCTGCAAAGAGGAAGGTAAAATGTGGTCTTTAAAAAATTTATATTTTAACATTTTTAATTATTTCCCACTACGATAATAACTCATTAAATACCTTCAATTGAAGCTAATGAAATTTTTTACTTCTAATCTAATACTTATGGAATATATATTGTGGTGGCATTGGCTAAAGATATAAATTAAACTAACATGATTAAATATGATCTTTTTTCCTCCTGCGTACATTTATTTCCTGGCTTTTCGCTTCATGATGTTTGGATTAGTCGGAAGCCTTTGAGTCAGTCGGAAGCCTTATACCTTTTCAAGTTCCCCTACTTCTTATGGGAGCACGTGTGTACTCCAACCTGCCTTTCGTTCTCTATTGAGCAGTCAGGGTTGGGTCAGGGGTTCGTGTCCTACGGCTGTCAGCAGGCACTCCAACGTCTCCATTCAGCCTGCAATGGAGCATTGGAAACTTCCGGAGGAATCGAACAGTTTCTTTCTGCAGTCCCCTTTCCCTCAATTCGTACAAAAGCTTTGGGTGCTTGTGGGCTGTTCCTGACTTGTGAGTTGTACCTTCCACAATCTCGGACTACAAGATGGCTGAAAGGGTCTACAGCTCTTGTTAAAAAATACCTTTTGTTGTGCGTGGGAACGCATTCAAGAAGTTCTACACAAATTTATTTATTGAAATGTATTTCTTTATGCAAAAGGTCAGATATACGTTGTGATTTCGTATTATTCTCCCATAAAAATTAAACCAAAACCCAAGAAAATATAAATAATGTAAACCCCCAGTCATTATTATTCAATTTCGCTTTGTAATACCTAAAGCAATTTGAAAAAAATTAATGCAAGGGAATAGAATAAAAAAATCTAACTGTCTCAGCTAGGACTCGAACCTGGATCTCCTGCTGTTCGGGCAAGAATAATATTCATTACACCTCCAATACTAGCCAATTAGTTAACTTATTTTAATTTAACTTATTTGGCTGTCTCGGTGATGTAATAGCTTATTGCCCGGATAGAAGGAGATCCAGGTTCGAGTCCTGACTGAGACAGTTTAAATTTTTATTCTATTCCCTTGCATTAATTGTTTAAAATAATGAAAATAATGTGGGATACATATATATATATATAAAGACATATAAAAGTGAGAGACTGCAATTTATGAAACTGAATATTCCTCGCAGGTAAGCAGTATACTTGAAAAGTAATCTATTTAATTTCGTGTAAATATTTAGATGCTCAAGAAATATATATTTCGAAATATGCATATGTGCATGAACGAATAAATAACTCTATCTATGTTATTTTATTAAGAAAAACCTTTAAAGTATATTAATAATATTCTTTAACATTTACTTTATTGTCAATGCAGTAATGTGTGCAAGACGTACAGTATTTTACTTATAAATATATATATATATATATATACATACATAGACACACATAGTGCATAAATGGAAAATTAAATTAATTTTTTCCTCTCTATCACAAATAAATGCTTTAAGATTCGTTTAAAATTGGTTTGGTGTATCAATTAAATTAACAAAATATAATAGGATATTTATATTATAGCCTGAAACTGTATTATTAAATGTTAATGCTAAAAAAAATTATGTTTCTTCACTTGAAACTTTTTTTTGTTTAGTTTTATTTATTTTTAATTCTGAAGAATATATTTATGCCTATTTCATTTAAATATACAATGAATGAAAATATATTTTATCAAGAAAAATAAAATCTCTCTTTGATTATTTTTACTGCGGCTGCATAAATTTATATAAATCAAAGTTTTTAAAGGATATATATGCTTTTCCGTTTGAAGACACAAATAACCAGAAATAAATAGATCGGTTTTCATTCCAGTCTTATCCAGAACTAGGTGTTAACTATTAGAAAGAAAGCCCCAATCCTCCTCGAGGATAATTAGTTTTACTTGTACTTGACATAATTTGTTTCTTTCCTTCAAGTGGTTAAATCGGCTTAGTTCTTACTTCAATGGCAGTGTTCGTAAATGAGTATAAGAACATGACGTCATTATTGATGAAGGGATTTCAACGAGCCGCTAAATGTCTTCGTAAAGAAGGGGTGTTCTGCAAAGGGGATGATAAATGATTTAAGGGTACTAAAGTCTTGTTTATTGAGTCAATTGCACTCTCTTCCTCTCGAATCTGTTTTCTCGCTGCTCCAGTGCTAAGAGGAAATTCTGAATTTAGGGACATTTAGTTAGTGTGGATTAGGTTATAGGGGTTCCAACAGCTTGGTTATTACGCCCTCACTATTGAACTTGAAATACGGTTTTAATTATCTATCCCTTTACATTTATCTACGCTTGTTGATATGGCAATCATAAATTTAAAAGGGCAATAGGTAAACATGAGTTAGGCGATAACTGAATTTCTCGCAAAATAAGGATAAAAATTTCATAAAATCTTATCAATACAGAAATTTAAAAAAATTAAAGAAATATTAACAAATAACAAGAGAAAAAGTATGTACTGTACAAACACATATATTTAGCATAATAGTTTAACTGATTAAGCCACTCCTAAGGCAGAAGCCCTGGGTTAAATATTTAGAGTACACAGTCAGTATTTCCTGTGCTTGTTTGTAATAGTAGGAGTATTTATAGTATGCGCTGGGAAGATAGTAAGCTTTAATAGGGTATCACTTTTCATTAAATTAAAGACTTTACTTAATCTCTCAGGTGTGCCATTAATCGGGAATAAGCACATTCTTAATCCAAGTTTCCCCAGCGCCTTTTATGATCTGCTGCAGGATTAAATTTTTTAAAACAAAAATAAATGCTCATCCAAACAGGGGCATACTAAAGAGTTTATTTATAAATACTTCCATACCAAAATCAATAAATAAAAATAATCAAATACGTAGAACCATTCACTCACATGCAAATGGTCACCTATTTTTTACTTCATCGACAGAAAATATGAATGAAAATGCAATAGATTTCAGACTTGTGTAGCATGATGAAATATTAAAAAATATTCATCTGATCAGTACAATTTTTAAAGTATTGCATTCTTTACCTCCCTTAAATTCGCTTAGGGTCATGGAGAGAGGTTCTGTATAGGAGTCGAGCTATTTTCAGACAACCATTGCATGGGCAAAGATTTTATTTCACGATAAAGTCTTGCTACCGTTGGGACTAGTACCCCCTGCATCAGGTTTTTGAGTACCAAGTTTAATATTATATAATATACAGCAAGGATTTTTTGGATTTTGTTGTCATTTGAACACTAATTACGCCCTAACATATGATTTCGTAAATCCTGGATTGCATGAAAAACTCATTGAAAGTGTCAACCATTTTTTTGGCCACTATATGACAGCTGACTACAGTTCATACATTTATCTGATCATTCGGGTGAATCCGTTTTTGAATTTAGGGAATTCTAAACTAAGGAATTTTTCACACTGGATTTCTGAGAACTATGACCTCAATATCTTATTACCTATAGATCTAGAAGTACAATAAAAGAGCATATGTTCGTTTCTTTTAATTCTTTAAATTTGGTTCTTGACATCCCTACTCCACTATACACGGGCTTCTTAGAGTCAGTGGCATTTGTGGAGCGCAGTACCTAAGTAGCCTTATGTTCCCTGCTATATCTCACTGCCTTTGATAGGGCCCTTTTACCCTGGGCTTTTGTAGAAATTCAGGTATCTTCTATCTGACAGTTACTGAGATCCTTCCTGGAGGATAGGGTTGGCCAGTTTATGGCTTCAATAAGAGCAGCTCTAGAAGAAGAGTCTCAGGGTTCAAACTTTCACCACTTTTGACACATTTTACTCACTGGGCATCCAAACTCACCCAGACTCAACACTAGCATCAAATGCTGACGATATTGCAATGCGTTCTTTGCATCCTTTATGAAGTTCAGAACCATTTGCCCTATCACATATACTTCAAAAACACTTAAAATTACTTACCATAAATTTTGAAACTTTTGGAGAAGGAAAATAAATTACACAGAGCGAGACACATGCTTACTAGTTCACATTAACAGTAGCCAAACCTCACAAACAAACAGAGTGTAATGTTTGCTCATGACGTTCGACTGAAAGCTGACCGTGTCACTTCACAATTCACAACACCAGTGGATTACATGATTTTGCCTAGAATGTTGAAACTGAGCCACATCGAGGCAACTTCGTTGCATTTTACAAACTAGAACATACAGGCTGAAGAGTTCAGGGCAGTCAACATCTACACCCACTAACCAATGGATATCTGTGGACTTGAGGTGTTCGCAAAATTTACTTCAATTGAAAAATACACTTTTGCACAGCCTCAGCTTAGAAGACATCCAGATCAGTGTATGGGGTCAATATCGCTTATATTCTTCTTCGAGAATATACCTTTACTAAATTATTAAAACATTGGCACTAGAATACACACTATTTATAAAAAAAAATTGACACAATGACATCACGTTTGTAACTTTATTTTCAGAATATTAATACTAAAGCTTTTTTAAGCTAAAATAAATTTATTGTGTAAATAGGTTAATATATTCAATTATTTTTAATTTGACATGTGAAATAATCGAATTTCCTTTAAATCCAGTTTCTTCTTAACAAACGTAAAATATTTCCCAGGCGTTAAGGACCAAAATGAGTAAAAAACAAAACGAAAAGAACAATTAATAATTCAGACATGGATAGACTTTGCTCTGCTACTGGAAATCAATCCCTTGGAAGAGTAAGGTTATGTCTTGTTCAAGTGGGAGGGTTATGATATTATCCCTCTTACCTCTTGGAGCCTGTCATCCAGACTGAAATAAGCAGCTCACATATGCCCAGTGGTATTTCAGCCCCAGCTGATATGTTGATTACCTGACACAAGGGGACTTGCTGACGTGAGATTATTGCAATTAAACTATGAGTGGGGTCAACAGGAGGGGTGATAAGCCGAAATTCTTCCCTCTTCGTTGTTACCTCTTCTCAGATATCGATAAGTCTCCTTTAGCAAATTTCCTTTTGAAAACACACGCTTTAGTGTTATGAAGTAAAATTTTAAAATTATGAATTAGTTGTTTTTCTAGTTCCTTATCGATTCCACTTAAGGTATATATATATATATTAAAACCAGTCATCCGTTTGA
>KZ807827.1:100601-111102 GCA_000696205.2 Oncopeltus fasciatus
TGAAATATTCTCATGAATAAAAAAAGTTGTTTAGAAACTATAAACAATTGATAAGCCAAATTTATTTTGAAAAATTAAGTACTGGTTAACTTATAATTATTATTATAATTAATGAATTTATTAGGTATTTTTGACTAATATATTTGTTCGGAAAAAAAAAACCAGTTTTAAAGAATAATAATGTTTTTAAAGAGATATGAGAAATTTGGATGTTGAGTAGTAAGTTTGTGATGACGTAACATCACAAAAAACTGGTATATTTGAGGCGGTGAAAAGTAGGCGGAAGTCGAAAGCCCCAATGCTCGGCCTAGAGGCCTGGATTCTCTCTGTCTTCCGAATATGGCCGACTACTAGTCGTCTCTAAATCCTGTCGGATGTCGCTGTTTCCTCTCACTTTTACTCACTCCCCATTCTCTCAGAGGATCCGCGCACATCCGCAATTCCTAAAACCCAATCCAATCTCCTTGGTGGGACTCCTTTCTTCTCTCTCAACCTCCCTTCTATTGTACCCTTCAGCTGGAGAGGCGTAAAACCCTCTTGTAGCTAAGACAGTACGTCTTTCAATCCTTCAACAAAAGAGATAATTACCTTCTTTTTTTAGCTATGACTTATTTTTGTTACTATAACAAGTATTTTCGAATGGAAATTGATTTATACACATATATTTTTCCTTACATATTTAGTGCCGCGCCGGTGTCAGAAGACTACCTTTCTAAGTAGAAGTTACAAACATGTCGGAAAGTATACAGTATTCGTCTTGGTGTATATCTTTAAAATTTATGTAATCATTTGTTAATATAGTTCAAAAATTTATAATTTATTGGAATTAACAATATATAGGATATTATAAATATAATTAAATAGTAAAAAAACTTGGCCTTTAATAGAATTTAAATAAATTTGGGTGCAATTGATAATAGTTCAAATCTCGTCTCTGTGCGGGCATGTATCAATAAACAAAAGCCTTCTCAGTACCATGGGTTTTTCTTTAGATAGATCCTTCCCCACCGCTTTTAATGGGCGAGTGTGAATTCAAAAAATTTAATCTCGCATTTAAATGTAAATTTTCTTGTAAACAGTACAAGGAACAATAAATGAGAGAGCAAGAGCTAAAAAAAATTATACCACTTAGGGTACTCTACCGACTGGTGCTAGCTGGACACAGGCTTCTTAACGCGGTGGTACTCCTCGATCCTTATCCTTACTCCTCGATCCTAATCCTTACTTCTTGGAGTAGGCCATGGGTCAAGGCACCTAGAACCATTGCCAAAAAGGCGGAGTTTACCCCCCAAGCATGTGAAGTTTTTCTCTGTTCAACTGGAGGAAGGTCAACTGGTCATTAGCATAATACTAAACTGGGATAATTTTTAAAAATTTAGTTTTTATGAAATATTCTGAATTGAATACTTTAAATAGTATAAAAGCTTCTTAATAATCCATAATTTAATATTATATATCTTAATTTAATCCCTGTCTTTGGCCTCTAATCCTTACAATCCTCCCCGGCGACTGAAATGGAGGTGCAGGATTGCGAAACGTAAACGGATCCATGAGCTACCCTGGCGCCCAAGTTAGTGTCTGTAGAAACTCAAATTAATAAGCTATCCTTACATTTTGACGTAACAATAAAGCTGCTTTGTGAAACCTTATACACTACAAGCGATGACATAAGAATGAAGTAAGAGAGATATAAAAAGTAGTAAGAAAAAGTTAAATAATAATTCTTAACTCTGATGTTTTGCAAAAATAAGCTAATTTTATTTATTACCTGCTATAAACTATTAAAAATAAATCTTATACAATTAGGTCAGCCAGCTGATAGGATATATATGCATTTGCTTCAGCAAATTTTTTAAAAACTTGTCTATAAAATTGGCNATATATATATATATATATATATATATATATATATATATATATATATATATATATATATATATATATATATATATATATATATATATATATATATATATATATATATATATATATATATATATATATATATATATATATATATATATATATATATATATATATATATATATATATATATATATATATATATATATATATATATATATATATATATATATATATATATATATATATATATATATATATATATATATATATATATATATATATATATATATATATATATATATATATATATATATATATATATATATATATATATATATATATATATATATATATATATATATATATATATATATATATATATATATATATATATATATATATATATATATATATATATATATATATATATATATATATATATATATATATATATATATATATATATATATATATATATATATATATATATATATATATATATATATATATATATATATATATATATATATATATATATATATATATATATATATATATATATATATATATATATATATATATATATATATATATATATATATATATATATATATATATATATATATATATATATATATATATATATATATATATATATATATATATATATATATATATATATATATATATATATATATATATATATATATATATATATATATATATATATATATATATATATATATATATATATATATATATATATATATATATATATATATATATATATATATATATATATATATATATATATATATATATATATATATATATATATATATATATATATATATATATATATATATATATATATATATATATATATATATATATATATATATATATATATATATATATATATATATATATATATATATATATATATATATATATATATATATATATATATATATATATATATATATATATATATATATATATATATATATATATATATATATATATATATATATATATATATATATATATATATATATATATATATATATATATATATATATATATATATATATATAAGTATATTAGGTGCTTGATAAGTATTTTTTAGTTTATTTGTGTTAACATATATTTGATGGCACTAGTTGACTGAAATATGGTCGACCATATATATAAAATTTGCAAACTGCCAAAAGCTGTTAGTTGATAGTCGGAAACCTGATTTTATAATAGTCAATAATGCCATTCATTTGGTAGAGATGAGTGCTGTTTTCTTTCTCATCGAATCCTCCATAAATCTGCCTTAGTGTTGATGAGTATATCATTTATCATCTTGGCGTTTTCCTTAATTCGTATTCCTGTAGGTATCAGATCAATATTGACTAATAGAGCCCATGCGATAGAAACAGCAGTGATATTGCGGATACTCCAAAGCACTAATGGGTTTGGGGAGAGGGCCAATCGCTCCCCTAATAACTGGAAGCTTATGTGCTCGTATTAACTTGTGATTTACTGTTTGTGCGTAAGTCTGTGATAAGTGCTATTAAATATATAGTGAATATGCTTACATATATATTTTAACCAATATCTGAATAGATGTTTATTTAAATTTATGTGGCCGTATGAAACTATATAAGTTATAGAAGAAGATTAATAATTAAGATCACAAATAAGTTATTTATTTATTTAATAGTAATATAAAAAAAATATGATTAGAATATGTATAAAATATATGCATTTGTTTCAGCGAACTCTTTAAACACTGGTCTATAAAGTTGGCTGTACGATTTTTCATTTCAATTTAGCAAACTAATGATAAATATGGTAAATCAAATAGTTATAATAGAAACAAATGTTTAATAATTTTATTAAGTCCAAAAATCACCTGTTTTTTTTTGTTTTTTTTTTAAGTTTATCTATTTCTGATGAAAGTTATATTGAGTAAGCCATTTATTAATGTCGTACACTCTGTATGATAGTAATAATATAGGTTTTTTTTGGTTGTATTGTTTGCTCGGTTTTTTTTATAAATTAGATAAAAGAAGGTTTATTATCTTATTAAATAAAATAACGGAAGTTGATGTCTAGACTACTCTGACCCACACTTTGAGAAATAACTGCAGTGGGATCATTTGAAATTTGAAAATGGATCTCACTTTCTTTCTAAGTGCAAAATGAAGATAATAATTATACGAAGATTAATAATTATGAGCTAAAATTAGTAATTTATTAACCCATCACCTATTAAATAGTAATTTTGAAATAGGATTAGAATCTGTAAAAATGTTTCAAAGTTTAAGAAAAAAAGCCTTTTATAATTTTTATTATTATTGTAAAACAGTCAAAAAGTCAAAATAAAAAACTAATAAACTAGTCATTATAAATATATTAACTAAAATATTCCATTTTTATATATTTTTAATGTTCCGTAAATATAATATAAGATAAATTCAAGGATATCTTTGAATGTAATTTTACATTTTATATTTATTTATTGTTCTGTACATCCTATAAATTAAGAAATTTCTAATAATAGTAACCCTAAAGAGATTACACATTGGTCGCTCTTTCTACATTATCCTTTTTTCAACTGGCACCAGGGGTGAGTTCCGTAGTAGTGGAGTCAGATAGACGATGAAGAAGAAAATTTTTTTAAAGGTCAGTTAGTAAACCGTTTTTATGTATTAAAAAAAAAAGAAAAAGAACTTGACATTAGACCTTCTGCCCTTTAAAGTTCTTTCCCCCTCTTCCTCGCCAGTAAAGCCTCACATTTCATTTAGCAAGAACAAGGGACATTGCCAACTTAATCCCTTGATATCTTCCGTGTTTTTTGACCTTATCACTCCAAGAGCCTTTATTTCTTTTCCTTAAATGTAGTGTGGGGCATGAAAAAAAATTGTTTTCTTTTTTCCCTCAAACTAAACTTTTACTCTGATTAACTTTGTAAAAATAAATAAAATGAAGCGGTTTAGAAGTTAGATCGTTGAGATAATTGATAACTCTTGCTATTTTGGACTTGCGTACCCTCAGTATAAGTGGAATGACCATGATTATATTCTGGCTTGGGGAAGTACATAGATTTTCTCGAATAATAATTTAAAAGCACTAATAACAACCCATTTATTATAGCTAACAATGGTACATTCGCTTATATGTGTAATGTAAGTTTTCCTATTTTTGGAAATAATAATAAAAACGTTTCATCAAATCAATATTGTTTTAAATCATAATGATAATTGTGGTAATGTAATCCCACATTTCATTATTAATTTGAATCCTACACGGTGCGAGAAAAACAAAAACAAAAAAAAACTTTTTACCTCTGCTGGTACGATTCAAATTAACAATATTGTTTTATTTTCAAAATATATTTGACTATTTTTATAATGAATATGCAGTGATTAAACTTCATTTATATTCCTACTGGACCACATGAGTTGTCAATAAAAAAAATTCAATTAATAAGGTAATATATTGTTATATTAATATATAATCTTACCAGCTGATTTACTTATGCCATGGGTATGTTTTTATAATAAATAGAACTATATATTTTCGACTTGACCGAAAAGAGTACAATTTGTAGTCAATTTTGGTCTCTTTGCTATTTTCAATTAAAATTATGTACTGCTAGCTCTAATAAAAATATTTATATATTTTAAAGATTTTATGGGGGATCGTATTCTGCACGTCAGAAGAAACAAAGCTTCTAATGGGGAAATAATTATTTCCAAAATTCAAAATTGTAAACTTTCAGCCATAATGTTTTCATATTCTAGCATTTTCAAAATTTGATGGATAAAATGTTTTTCCACATTGAGAACTCCTTCGCAGACATCTTTTCCCTAGATCATTTTATCTGCCTGACCATTTATCTTGCCGCAATACGAAGATAATACACCCCTCTCTCCCTCTACCTTTCAGCAATGTCTCTCATTATCTATCTTCAGCATATTGCTAGGTTGTATTTGTATGTTTTCCATACAATACATTTGTATCTCTTAATATATTAACTTTTAAGCTGTATTTTTGATATATATATTTAGATTATATGGATAATAGTTCTATAAATGCTTAATATCGATCGTATATAGTGTAAAAAATGAAACGTTGGCATCAGAAAATTAATATTCCTGATTTTTTATTTTATTCTTTGTAATGCCTGAAGACTGGGGCCCTACAAAATTTCTCTAATATTCATGACACACATTAAACTTACTTTATCTTAACAAGTTTTATTTTATTTACACTTATATTATTTTATATCATATTTTAATATTTTTAAATCTTGGACGAAATTGTTTTAATAGATTTTTTTTTCTTTTCAGGTAAGTTTGTCATTGTGAAAAAAAAAATGAGGTACGATATAGTTATATAATTTTATTAGTTTTAAATGTACTAAATGTTGCTTGAATTAATTTTTTTTCTACAATTTTACTAGAAAGAACTTTATTGATAGTAGAAAAACTTATTATTTTGCTTACATTTATTAAAGTGAAACTGTTGAAAATTTGTATTTTATACTGCTTTGTTTTATAATTTGAAACAAAATATTGAGAAATAACTAGTTATATCTCTTACCAATCACAGACTCCTTTACACTTGCTTTGAACTTAGCGGCTTTCGGACATATTCCATTAGAGCAACTTATTTTTTCTTCAAGAAATTTCAGGCCACAATGGCTCTGACACCATATGTGTTTCTTATATATTCATCCTCGGATCGTGACCGCTTTTAATTTTTGCTAAATCATTTGAAAACTATTCTTTGGTAGCTTTCTTGTTATTGCCTCATTTTTTAAGTTCATATAACTTTTATTAATATTTTTTAATTTTATGAAAGATAGGGGAAACAATTATGTGTTTTAAATACTAACTTGAAAGTAACATTTTTGCTACTTATTCTACTCATGATGGAGCATCCTTACAACTTTACTTACTAAAAACATTTGTGCTTACTGTGCATTAGACGTACACAGTATTAGTCTTTTTGAGGTTGCATATTAGTGGGAAAGTTCTAACATGGCTTTTATTATAATTTATAGGCTATATAGATCCAAAAAGCTTTGTCCGATACTGTTATCAGTATTGCAAGATACAATTCCTTAAGTTTCTTAAACTTCTAGATTAGATTGTTGTTTTGTGAGAAATACCCACCTATAAAACAGGTATCGGATGCATTCTCATCTTCAGGTTTCACCTAATCTCAAACTCTTTGAGTTAACTGCACAGTAGGTAGACGAGGAATCATACAAGCTGTATGTTCAAAAAGAGAGTTTGTTGACCGTAGATATTATTCTAAGATGATTTTAGTTGGGGTTCGGTCGAGGTAGATCCAAAAAAACACAAATTAAAAAAATGTATTTTTTTAATGAAGGATTATCTGCCAACGTTTCGGCTTACATTGTAAGCCATCTTCAGGGCTGTAGAAATACAATGTCATGAGAATACAGTAATATTTGAAATTAGTATAATAGAGAATTATAATATGTGATATCAAGAGTATGAAAGTAGAAAGCTGTGTAAGACAATTAAAAGTTTATGAAAACAATATTGAAAAAGAACCAATTTGATAAAAAAACATGCAAACAAACAACTTATTGACAAGAAAAAAATTGAAATATCATTAAAGCAGTAATTTGCCACACCTACCTATCATGAAGATGAGAGAGGACGTCCTGTCCCTAAGTTCACATTTCCATGACTAAACATTATGAATTTGTTTTGAGTTATGAAGTAGAAAGGGGAGTGGGGGTAGCAGGTACAAGGCAGGCGGAAGGTGTAAATGGAAAGCGGCCTGTTACAAGCGAGGGCAATAAAAGGACAAAGGAAAAAAAGGGGAAGGGTATTATTGGGAATAAGTGACTTTGGAACTGAGAAAAATGTTTTGTAAGATGGCTTACAATGTAAGCCGAAACGTTGGCAGATAATCCTTCATTAAAAAAATACATTTTTTTAATTTGTGTTTTTTTGGATCTACCTCGACCGAACCCCAACTAAAATCATCTTAGCATACAAGCTGTAGTTCTGTTTATCCAGACAAAAGTTGCCATACACAGATTGCTATTCTTTATATTTATTTGTAAAAATGCTCACTGCAAGCCAGGTTTTGACTACATGTTCACCACCAGCTGGAGCATCTGTACAACGTTCCTCAAACTCCTTGTACATAGGGGACAAACAGTAGATAAGTAATCAATGTTGTCCTGTTAATATAACGTATTTAGCAATATGATAATGATTTTATTTCCAGAATCTCTAATTAGATAATTATAATTTTTTTCTATGCCAAATACTCACTAGTAAAATAGGTTTTGACTACTTTGTTATCTTCAGGTTTGACCGTTCACCCTATATTAATATGTACTCGTACTCTAGGCAATTACTATATATGTGTTGAATTGAGGTTACAGTAGTGCTATTCATGTGTCAATGTAGCTGATATTAACCTATTCATACCTAGTGCAAGATGGCAAAGTCTTCATTTTTCATAAGCCACGAATATATTTAAAAGTTTTTAGGATATAGATTAATAAATAACTTTCTATTTAAAAATGTCGCCTTTTTTTATCCTATTTGAAAAATATATGAGGGTGGTTATTTTTCTTAAAAGAAGTGACATTTTATATTTTTTAATACAAAATAGGCGGAGCACTTCTGACTTATGGATGAGGATGAATTATTTTGTTTTTGAAATTGAGAAACTTATTGAATAAAACTAAGTTTCTACTCGGCATCGTGAAATCTATTTCGTGAAACTCTTCAACCACTCGTTTAAGAGAAGAGCTTGATTCGTAAAGTTTTATTAAAGAAGTTTAAGACTTAAAATTATACTGATGGCCGATTTAACACTCACTTCTTTCTCTATTTCTATTTCGAGCACCTCTTTGCCTTCTGAAATTCCCGAAACTCTGAATTGGTTTGAAATTGTTTTTTCATCTACTTCACGGCAAGTGTATGAATAAATCTAGTTACTTTCATATTTAAATCCCAGGTATGGAAATCCAGGAAATCTTAGTCAATCGTGAATGGTTAGAAAGTAATTTTTAAAACAGAAAAACTATCAATAAAAACGTTGTCTAAAATAAAACTTATTTTGGTAACAAATTAGTTCTTAATCGTATCATGACTGAGATCCTCTATTCATAGAAAAAACTAAATTCTCATTCAGTTTTCAAGGTTTTTACCAAATATTTTCTATTATTAAAGCTAAAGAAGTTGGATGGAGAGTTTGAGATGGACTCGAATATAGTTTTGATGTTTATAATGATAACTAGAAATTAGTAGTGAATGTTTGTTAGTGTTCAACAAATAAGTCAAGAATAATTAAAAGAAAAATTACAATTTAAAGATATTTTTACATTTTACAATTTACAGGCTTGCAGAGTAAGCCGAAGTGTCAGCAGATAATAAAAAATTTATTTTAAATTGTATTTTTATAAGATCAATCTTGACCGAACCTGAACAAAAAATCTCTACCAATAATCTATACGTTCAAAAACTCTCCATTATAACTGGGATTGTTATTCAGTAGTTATGATCTATTTACATGTAGGTGAACATAAAAAAAAAAAACATTTTCTACATCAGCCATTAGCTATTTATCGAGACAAGTTTGAGCGATCTTGAAAGATAATTGTAGCTGATTTGGAGAGATGTAGTACTTTTACTAACTATACTTACAAAAACATTTAAAACCAATTCCAGGATTGTTGGTACCTACAAACCTGAAATTCAGGGAACAAGAAGGGACTACGACACAAATCCCGAAAAGGATATTTATTTATCGCGATGCAACCTAACTTGGCCTTGGGTAATTAGATTTGGGTGGTTCCCTGTAGAATGCCTTTCCATCTGTGACATAAAGTTACTAAATAGGATGTAAATTTTAAAAAAAATGTCTCCTAAGCTTCCGTTCAAGCTTTTAATTTGCAGCTAGAATATTCATATAATTTTAGTACCCAATGAGTAATATTTGAAACACTTTTTCCAAAAATGTAAACAACGCCGAGGGTAAATTCTGAACCACTTTTTTCTTTCTTTCACGAATTCAATTTTGATTAATAATAATTAATATTTTTACATAATTAATAGCTGTATACTGTAGTTAGAACTCTGTAAAGGTTTTAACCTCAATTAAACCCAAGACATTGTTCATTTAATTGTTTGGTTCTACCGGTTGTTTCGGATTAATAAGTCCATTTCATTAGTTTATATAAATTAAATAATTCCGTTGCGTAAACAAAACGAACTGCCCGTGCTTTATTAACATAATGTAAGAGTAGATGACGAATAATATAAGCCTGGGAGAGCTATGAGAGTAAAAGGAAATTCTGGCTCTTTCCTCTCCGAAAGGAAGGGCGGGGAAGTACTCACCCTCATAGTTATATCTGTAATTTCCCCTAACTATATCCGTAATTTTCCCGTAATACCCTCAAAATTCCCCTCTACCCTAAACCTAATTTCAGTTGATTTTAGCTATTAACCAACATATTCAAACTAACAGGGTTCGCTGAAAGAAATATAACTGTGTCTGTGTATGTGTGTGTGTGTGTGTGTGTGTGTAATGTATATCTATTGTTTATATGCATATATATGTGTAAGACAATTAAAAGTTT
>KZ807827.1:117064-138614 GCA_000696205.2 Oncopeltus fasciatus
ATATATAACCACAGTACTATTTTAACCAGGGATTTAAATATAATGAAGGCAATAAAACTCATTAGTTGAAGATATTTTTATTTTTATTTTATATTTCAATTATTTTGTTAGATAATAAACTATATTAAGTGAACTGGTAAATCAAATACACAAACCCTCATTAGAATTTTACTTTTCACTTTTATGTCTGTTCTTAGTACGCCAGACGCCGAACACGGAGTATCTCGTAAACAGCTAAACTTATTTTTTTTTTTTAATTTAGAGTTTTGGTTCTATTCTATTAGCACTATCCTTCGATCGAGGTTATTATCATTCTGGGGTTGTATTAACAGTATAAATTTAAAGAGGTGGATTTTTTTTTTTTTTCTTTTTTACAAATGTTTAAAGCCTTAAATTTGTGTTCCTTCTATCGGTTTTACTGTCTTTTTTTTTGGTAAATAAATGTCTATATTTTAAACATTTGATTCATATGTAATCGACTACAGTAAAATTATAAGTAGTGACTGAAAAATTTTAATAAATGATGTGGGTTCTTCTGGAGTTCCGTTGGTTTTCCTTATAAGGCACAAAAGGTGTGTCCACTAGAGAATTACGTATATAAATGAGTTTCTTTTTAGTATTATTGGCCGAGATTAGTATTTTAACTATTTGTAATCCAAAAATAATTAATAGAACTTTTTTTTTATTTTCTACTATTTATTATAATTGTAAATACGATGAATTTGTAAGAAAATAAAGTATTGTAAGATTATTTACAGTGTCATCACTCTCATTATAAAATAATGCCGCAATATATTATTAGATTTATGTAATACAAAGTGTATTACTGCTTTCCTAATGTTTATAAACAGTACAATGGTATAGCTAATCAAAAGGAAGACTATTTTAGACCCTTTGATGGTGATATTAGGCTAAGTAAAGGCTTTAATATTTGAGAAGAGACGAGCAATCTCGGTGAGTGGTCGGATTTGGCAGAGGATGGCATGACCTAGGAAGCCAACCTAGCCCGCTGATCACCGATCGTTGTTGGAGTTTTTCTACCCTCTCAAGCTAATGTTTACCCAGCTCTTTTATTCGTCTCTAGGGAGGGTTGAAAAGGAGGGTGAAATATAGGTGACAAATTGCGGTGAAGTTTATTCACTACTGCAATTATCGGTTAGTTGTTATTTAAATGTGTTGTCGTAAGAAAATTTGGAAGTGATTGCATTGCATCATGATGGGATTTTTTTGAAACATACACGAAAGGACTGTTTTTGAGAATGCAAGTTAAAACAAAATAGTTAAATATACAGTTTCCTCTCTGGATCTATCTTTCTGTTTAAATAAATCTTATTATTTAATGCTAATACTGAAATAACTACTCATTTAAAAATAAAAATCCATATTTTCGTGTTGACTTAAATGTATTGGAAATATTCATTCATTACGTGCTTCTGTTTGCAATGACCTAAGCTAGTGGTGTGCTCCTATGGAGTTGGGAGAAAAACAGACTGCTGGAATTGTGTGCTGACCACACATACGCCACGTCTTGAGTATCGTAGGTAAAGTATAAATCCATACTTAACGGGTTTTTTCACCCTGGGCCTCTACGGCCTCTTACAGGACTGTTTTTTATTTTTAATTTAATCTTGTTTTTCTTCTTCATTAAATGGATAAATTTTTAGTGCAAGGGAACAGAATAAAAAATCTAACTGTCCCAGCCAGGACTCGATCCTGGATCTCCTGCTATCCGGGCCGGTGCATTTTCTACTTATGCTACCGGGACAAGTCTGATAAGTTATTAAATTCCCTGCACTAGTGTCGAGAGTCCAACCTCCAAGGCCGACGAATATATCGTCTTATACTCGGAGGAGCTGACATTGTCAAGCTGTTTAAATGACTCTCGTTATTTACTTTTTAAATTTTAAATTTTAAAATATTATTTTTTGTGGTATTTAATCCCACCTAAATTTTAACAATTTTTAGTGCAAGGGAACAGAATAAAAAATCTAACTGTTCTAGGCAGGACTCGAACCTGGATCTCCTGCTATCCGGGCCGGTGTATTTTCCACTTATGGTACCGGGAGAAGTCTGATAAGTTATTAAATTCCCTGACACTAGTGCGGGAAATTTATTAACTTATTTTATTAAATTATTATTAAATTACTTTTTTACTTTTTTTTACTTTTTAAGGTGCCTTGTTCTCTGGGACAAGGACTAGAATAGGTCCACTTCCTGTAACGGCCGTTTATAGACTTCGAGCACGGGTTCTTACAAGTTCGGCAGTATTTGTTACGTGAGCATGTTCGCAAGTTTATTCAAATACAGTTTTTCCTTATAGAAATTCACTTACTTCTAGAGGTGTGAATAAGCTGTAGAGTAGTTGGGTGATCTGTGCTAACTCTTTGTACTAACTCATCAAAGAACCAAATATTGGCTTTTCTATTTCCAATTTATTAAAAAAAAAAAAAAGAAGCTTATTTGCTTGATGTCTGTGGTGTTTGAAATTGGGTAAACCTGTGAATTTAGTGAAAAATCCATCCATAATTCTTAAGTAAAAATCCGCCTCGCTGGAGGTGCGTAAAGAAAGCGAATTTCTCAGTATCTTAGAAAAATGAATATTGTTATTTGACAAAATGTTATATCTTCTTGGAAGTTATCCCCTGAATTTTTAGAATATATTCTCCAGTGGAAAACAAACTTGGTTCAGTTTCATTATGCTAAATGTAACACTCTCTTTAGTAATAAAACGTTTTTACGCGTACTTGACATTTTACATAATCCGTATTCTTTCTGGTTCGATTTAACGATTTAATAAATAAGCATAGTTTCTCGTTTTACAATTCACAGCTCTATGCCGAAAAACATAAGAAAAAGTGAAAACTATGGAATGCAAATCGTTCATACACCTGTATATAGAGACACCAAGATAATTTGCACTAAAATTTAAGTTTGTACGTATATTTATTTAAATTTTAGTGTCAATTTTTTTTATCTCTTTAGTAGGTGTCATTGGGGAAAATTTAAATAACTTTTAAAAAATCTTTCAAAATTTAGCAATAGGTTGTTACCTCAATTGCTAAATTCATTTTAAATTCGCTAAAAATAATTACAGCAAATGGTGAGTGACTCACATGACGTGCATTATTTATTTGTCAAATAAATTTAAATTCTACAAGGCCACGGATGCGAATAAATCTTTAGACATAGTGACGTAGGAGGTTCGAGGTACGTGTCAAGGCGTATAAAATGCGGGAAATGTTGAATGTACTCTTTGTGGTTCACAAGAAGTAGTGAAAACCCTTCTTGTATATATAGGAATTCATCGTTCATGAACTGCAAAATTCTTACAGAAGCAGTGACTGAATAATTAGCAGTCGCTAACAAAAAATAATGACGTTCTGTGCAAAACATCCTGTCTTGCTCAGATTTTACTGAATAGTTAAAATAAATAATAACGATATCTAGTTTGATTTTCGGAGGATACTAGAACCGACGTCTTTCGTGCACAGAACTATACATATAGAGTTCCATATTTAAGATATCAGGAGTACAGACATATAAAATATGGATTATTTCGCCTATTGATCACTATGTGTTCGGATACACATAATGATGGTATGCTAAGAGCTGGAAAATCGTAAACTAATACTTCTGCCTTTACAAATTAATAAGTATAAGAAACACAATCACTAACACTTAATATAATAAATAACAAACCTATTATTACTGTAGATAACCATTATATAATTATTAATATATATATATATATAGCTCTTATAACGAACTCCACGCTTCTTACATATCTTATTACAAATTGTAATTACACTGGAACACGAGAGGGCATTTCATTTGATAGGAAATTGATTCTGGCCTGTAGAGTTCTGAGAAGTTTTTTCTCCACTCCTTCGGGCACACATGTAGTCTGTTTTCCTGCTAAGAAAGCCTGATTTATGGAGACTACTGCGTTTCTTAACAACAATGTGCTATGTTAAAATTTAAAAAATCAAAAAAGATGGAAAAATAAAAAAAAAAGAGTTTTTAAACAGGAGATATAATTTTTTAGTTGGCTTTTGATTATTACATACAATTTTAATACAAATTAAATGGGAAGCTGGGGTACATATGCGTATGTCACAAATCCACTTAATTAGTCACATAAGAGTCAGCCCTTATATTTCATAATAAAATGTGTATTTGAGATTAACTTATGGTTATTTTCATTCTGCTTTATTATTAGGTTGAATATTAATACTGATTCAGTCAAATAGAGTCCGGAAGTTATTATAGATATTCTTTCAACTTTTATTGCAACTGAAATTTGAAAGAAGAAGTGTTTATACAACCATTATTAAGATTACAGGTTATATAAACACATATAGTAATCGTGAAATAGGTAGGTAAAGAACCATACGTTCTATAGTCAAATAATTTCCGTGTTTTTTTATTTATCGTATTATTTTTATGATACATGAACCGAATAAAATATAGTTAAAACCTTCCCTTGAGCCCTAGTCAACAGGAAGGGAGCAGTTTAAAAACCGTTCAACACTCCAAAATACAATACTAATTTTTTTTTCATTTATGGAACTTAAAATCAAATAATTATAATAATAATTATGAGGTCATGAAAATAGGATCTTAGTGACATGACGTCCCTTCTCTCCTTCATGATAGCCTAGAAGATAGCTTAAAATGTAAGCCGAAACATTGGCTGATAATTTAAAAAAATACACATTTTAAAATTTGTATGTTTTGGATCTACTTTGACGTATATGTGTTGTCAGTCTACTGGTCGCAGTTCATCTAAGAGTACTCCCTTACAAAAAGGGACTGATCAGCACATGCTTCCATGCTTTTGGAAAAGAATTTAGATGGGACATCCGATGGAATGTATGAAAGATATAAACTTTTGAAAATTGAGCAAAATATCGGGAGTTAATTAATTTTTAATGTCTCTAATGTTAAACACATGGTTAATATGCCTGTGCAGTATTTACACATACACAATCATTAAATATAAAACTTTTGAACAGTATATTATCAAATCTTCCGATACTGGATCAGTAAAGAAGGAGAAATTCATCGGAAGTTGACTCAAGATACACAGTTAAGATCTAAACGGAAAAAAGCAAAATTTGATGGTCTTGTGAATTTTGAGAGTCGGATGAATAAGGAGTTTTTTCATTTTATTTTATTTCATTAAAAAATTGCATATTTACATTTATTAATACAATACGCAAATATGACAATAAATATATTAGGAGAAAAATTTGGCTGTCATTTGTCCTTATCTGTAGGTGTTGGCACAGGGCCAGGCAGTTATTTTCTGGGCGTATAGACACCTTCTTCGCCATTTCCTTCAGACCTCTTGAATTGAAATTACTGTTATACCACATGAATATAACACTATACATTTCAACTTAAATAAATTTAATCATTACATTTATAAATAAATAATAAGATGACTAGCAAGGAAATTTTATAGACTTTCCTTATTCAATTTATTTCTCTTAAATGTTCTGCTAGCAAAGGTTGATTTACTACATATGGAATTGTGTTTAATTATGGAGTTAACTGTTTTGTGAATGTATAGTCTTCATCTTGAAGATTTTTTTTTCTTTTCAGGTAAGTTTGTCATTGTGAAAAAAAAAATGAGGTACGATATAGTTATATAATTTTATTAGTTTTAAATGTACTAAATGTTGCTTGAATTAATTTTTTTTCTACAATTTTACTAGAAAGAACTTTATTGATAGTAGAAAAACNATAATTAATATATTGTAATTTTGAGGAAATATAAATTTTGAGTAAATAAAAATTAATGCTTTGATTATTAGTAGGATTGTAAAAAAATGTTTCCGTAGTACTTTAATACAACGTAAGAGGAACTTGAATTTACTTGATGTCCAGATTACATTTTTTACGCCTAAAATTCTAGATAATAGGTGGTCGTATTGGTAATATATATTGTTAATATTTGAATAACCTTGTATTTTAATTTACTTAAAATAAGAAATCGTCAAGATGATTATTTTGTCAATAAAAAATTGTATTATACTAATATTATACAAAGCATACTACAAAATAAACTAAGTCTTCACGCATGCCCCCACTGACCCAATGGCAGACCTCGGTTGGAGACGCCCCTCGCACAGACCTTGAAAAAGAAGATGATAGGCTGGAAGGTGTAAGGGGGTGGGGAGGGGGTAGAATCAGCTGAGTGACTCCCCCCACTCCAGATGCACCAGCTGATCGACGTGGGGTGGTGGGGGGCGGCGGAGAACCAGTCTGCCGGGGGATGTTCAAGACGAACGTTGCCAAGCGGCGGGAGCGGCCCACGTCCGAGTACACGGGACACGACAGGTTCTCGCAGGAGAGGCCGGGCAGGAGGCGGAAAGGGCAGTCCTTCTCTCGGCTCCTCGCCTGCATGTCCCCGGTCAGGAAGCCGAAGGAACAGCGGACTGAGAGCAACACTTTCGAGAGCTGGTGAGCCCCTGTAGCTCCCCACCACGCTCACAGGATCAACACCCCACCGCACAAAAATAACACTCCTAGCACTCATAGAGAATTTTGAAAAAGTTCTAAAAAAACAAAAACAACTGTAGTACAGTTAAACAAGGAACATGAAGTCCGCAAATACTGGTCTACGCTCACTTGATATTAAAAATACTTAAAAATAAAAATACTCTTCATAGCTTTCTTCTCAAATCACATGGCAATATCATATAGAAGATCCGCTGATCTGAATAGATCAGACATAAACAATGAAGTAAACAAACTGTAACATACACATATACGAAGTATATACATACATATTGTTAGTATGCATACGTATGCTCTTATATACTTAGTATTTGTTTTATGTTCCTGTTGTACAGAACTTGACGTGTAGTAGTAGCACGAAAATTATTTCATTCGGAAACTACTAAACATTCTTCAGGAAGCTTAAAAAAATTTCAGTCGCCTTTTACAACTGTAACTTCCTTAATAATCTTCCAAATTTACATTTTTTTATTTCTAGATTTGTGTTAAAGTTGAAAAAATCCGTATTTTACACATAAAAAAATATTATTATTATAAAGCGTTTTATTTTTTTCGCTCTTCCCCTTCGCCGATATCGGAGGTAATAGTGAATCTTAATATAACGGACATAAACAGACCATCTATATGATAACGCGTATTCTGTTTTTCTGGATCTATTTTTTGTGTGTAACATACATAGAAAATTATGCCATTAGGGACATATTTTTCTTAATTTAAGACTAGTGTTTGTTGTATGGCATAAGATAAAACTCAAGTAGCTACACAATGTTATGCAGAAAGACCATTATTCTTACTGTAAACTCTTTGTGTAAGAACAAATAAATTAAAAAAATAAAAAATCTCGAAAATGATATAAGCCCCGAAGCTGCCTAAAAGATAAATAAAATAATAGGAATAACACAGGAAAAAGTAAACCTTTTTACAGAAAAAAAAATGCATTTTATTTTAAAATTTATAAATTGTAAATGTATAATTTAAAAATCTTTATTTCCTCGGCAATTTCACGCCAAAAGATATTGCATTGTGGCTCATCATTCATTTTTCCAGAAGAGAATCATCAGGAAAATCTTTCCCTCCATTACACCCATCTTCCTGAAGAAGGCTTGAAATTTAGGCCGAAACGTTGGCAGAAAAAAAATTTTTGGTTTACGAAATAATTTTTATTTTTTCAGATTCCGTTCAAATAACCGTACACATAACATATCCGTGTAATAATTAAGAATAAATTACTCCTTTTTTGCTCAATCTGGAGTGATGTATGTATCACTTATTGCTAACATGTATTTACACGAATATTGGCTTGCTGATTTTTTCTAATTTAGCTAAGTAAAGATGTAAAAATTATTGTTAAATTTTCTAATTATTGTCTATTCTTTTATAAATTGGAAATAAATATTTAAAAACAACAACACATGAATGCTAAAGGTTGTTAGAATTTCATTGTTCTTAATTTTGTTCATTTGAAATGACTAAAATAACCCCTGAAAATATTAGGTCGTAAAATATAATTGCAATTAGGTGAAAAAGCTTATAAAAATTCATTTACTCTTTTATTTTAACAAAATATGCCGACGTTTCGGCTTTCTTGTAAAATATCTTCAGGGCTAACTTAAAAGTGAGAGAAAATCTGAAAATATGGAGAATAATTGAAAAAAAAAAATGATGATTTCGCATAATTGTTTATCAGTAAGCAGTGTTCTTAATTCAGACTAAAGCTGCCCTCTTGGTTTCCCAATAGCTCTGAATGGCAGTACTGACAATATAAGCTGAAACTTTGCCAAAAATTTAGAAATGAAGATTTTGAAGAATATTGTTGTTTTTTTTATCAACTACATGACAGAAACACAACTATCTCCAAAGTTATTTCAAAAATCAATAACTTCTCCTTATAAACTAAAATAATTAATATTTAATTTTGAAAAATTAAACTTCAGTAATTAAATATAAATTTTGCGATCATGTTATTCTTATAAATATTTCGTAAATGATTCTTGATAAAGTATTCAATAACAATACCAATATTCATATATAATTCTCCTGGGCTTGCCGATGTCGAAAATATGTTTTTTGTCTGGCCCATTCCAGTTTCAGTCCTCAAGTAGCTATCACGAAGATATCATAAAGCTCGGCTAAAAATACTTTTTGACACCGGCAAGCACGAAATAGGTATTTATTGAATTAGTTAATGTTTTTTTGTTGGGGTTCGTTCAAGGTTGAACCCATACAACCCATACAAAACACATCCACTAATAATCTCTACGGTCGAAAAATCTCTATTTGAACTTAGTTTTTTTTAATATTTCGGGAGACCGTGACTGCCTACCGTGAACAACACTAACAACAGGGTGAGTTTCTGATTGAGATAAAGTTTATATAAATATAGATTATAACGAATAGCGGAAAAGTGATTTATTAAGGAACAAATCTTATCCTGACGATTTTTTTTTACAAAAAATTGTTTGGTCACAAAAAATTATTGAAATACTGACAAATATATATTGTATACTGTATTAAAAATAATTACAATAATCATAAAATAATGGCAAGTAGAGCTTTTTATAGAAATTGTAGTAACGATGAAAGCAACAGATGATTGGATTAAGACGAAAAATATAACTCTTCTAAAACTTAAATTTTAATTCAGTTCTCAGTGCAAACAATTTCAGATCTATTGTTTTGACTTAGAAATACAAAAGAAAAATTTGAGTTAGGTGAGCGATTTTAAATTTTTTCTTGGCCAATGAAGAGAGATTTATTTGAAAGAACAGGCATTACTGTCAATGAACTATGCTACATTCATAGCAGAAATTGATCCATTTATTCCTTTTTCATAAATATTTTTGGTACATTATGTCATCTTGTACATTCATTTTCTTGAATTATTGCCTTTTTGTGAAATTTAAGAAGCCTTTTAATTGATATATATAAATGAGTTTCTTATGTTTTTTTTCTTGAAATAAGAATGCTTTTGTTAAAAGTAAAATATTTTCCCTTATAAATTTTAAAATATTTAATAATTGAAATTTATTGTTAGAAATTTAATCAAAATGAGAAACTGGATATTTATTAACTGATTAAACACGAGTCACATAAATCACTCTATGTCCACTTCCTACCCTTTTGGTTAATTGTCAACCAATTAACATAACCATAATCAGTCTTTGACAATCACTACATATACAGTATTGCTAATAGGAATATACTTAATAAGGATAATAAGAAATTTATTGAGACATTAGATAAAATCCATTATTACATTGAGGAATAGAACCTCTACATAAAAGTTGTAAGCAAAGAGTATATCAATGTTTCTGACTTGTAAAAAAGGGTCCGGTGCATCTGGAAATGCAGGATGTAAGTATTATTTCGAAAGAAATTTGAGTGTTTGAACGTATTTATTTTAAACATGAATATAATTTCACAAAATAAAATCCTGATATTTATAAATTATTATTATTATTNATATTGTTATTTGACAAAATGTTATATATATATATATATATAAGTTACTTTAGTTTGAGCGGGCAATGGCATAGGTGGTTACAGTATGGTGAAAGTAGCTATAAGTGAGCGAGGAGACACTTATCGTACGGGGAAGACTAGATTAAAAATGGCGCACAATGAGTTACAGAAGTGCAATGCCGCCCGCTCCACCGGCGCTGCTAACAAACTCACTTATACTCTGATAAGTATAGATATCAGAGCTACACGAATAATATTTTTAACATACGCATTTAAGTTAGTGTGCATTAAACATTTACCTTAAAATTAGGTGCATTTTTAAGCACATAATTTTCAGACTAATTTAAAAATGAAGTAATCCAGAATTAAGGATTACATTAATCTCAATAAATTGGAAATGCTAAAGATTTTAAAGCATAATATACAAATATATATATATATATGTATACATAAATACATTTACGAAAATAATCGTATAAAAATTAATTAATATGTAATACACAATTCTAATATATTAGAAGTACATAAAGACATAAATATACAAATAATGATAGCAATAGGTTATATTGACACTAGATGCTGAACACGCAGCCCGGATAAGCTGTGCGTAAATGCATTCACCAACGCCGTGCCCACCCGTATCCCAGATGTGGGCTTATTTAAGATAACTCTATCATGGCGGTCTTCTTCACTGGAAATAGATCTCCCAGTCTATTTTACAATCGCATTTGTGGAACGCTCTCTATGGATTGAATGCATTAGTGTAACGAGATTCTCGTGTTTTAAGCTCCATTCTAATCTACGCCCCTGAAATCCGAAAGTGCCTCACTTCTCATTCACTCTGATTACTTATTTCATGGTCACCTATTTTTATTTTTATTTTTAATTTAACCTAACTCAAACAATTAGGGTAATAAAGACCCCATTTTTAGATATATATCTTTATTATTGACTTTTCACCATGATTATGAACTCTTTATATGAACTTCAATTATATTATTTTCCCAACAACCTTCGTATTATTCTTAAATTAACTAATATTTTCGTTACTTATACATAGAAATATTTTAAAGTCTAGAGAAAGGAATTACCTAAAGAAACTTAGGAACATTATAGATGGAATATAGAAGTAATTATATGAAAAGAGTTGTGTAGCGCTAGAGTAAAATATTTAATTAATGAATATTTTTTATTCTTTTTTACTACATAAAGACGAAAATGATGTCGGAATCAAAATATATATATATATATATATATATATATTTATATATATATATATATATATATATATATATATAATATCNGGGATGGCCTTAAATATCAAGTGGGACTAATGAATGTTTCTTACCTGGAGCGGCCTTAAAAATTTCTTTTTGAGCAAAAAAACTGAACCCTGATTTCTTTAATAATTAAGGTGTATTCTATTAGTGTAAGGGTTCGAGATACAAACGATTAAATATTCAAATACAAGTATTCATCAACTACAATACTGTGTAATTCGCGTTTGATTATAATTATAGTTGTAATTTTTACGTTCGAAAACAAATTTTACGACCCTAATTGATATTTTGATATATGTATTATTACAGCAAGAGAGTGTTTTATTTTACAAATATTTTTTAGATAGAAATCTTTACTGGTTGTTCGATATATCCATCAATGAAGTTAGCTATGACGATATATTCTTAATTACTAATGTTATTATATGTTATGTTATTATATATATATATTTAGTGCATTGAAGATATAATAGAAAAAATATCAGAAATATTTTCAAAAATATGTCTTGACAACAATCTCAATGGCTACATTCCTTCAAAATCTACTAAAATTGTTTTTAGCTCGTTTAGTAGCGAGAATTATTTAAAAAAAAAAAGTTTTTACGTGCTAACAGAATACGAATATTCTCAAATAAAATTATTTGTTTTAGAAACAATAGCGATTAACTTTTAAAACTTTTGCCTTCCTTCCAAAGAAGTTTTATAGTCAAGGATTGTTACAGAAAGTAAACTTTCGTCTTAATTCTAATTTTAATTAAACTGAACTGAATAAAGGTGTAATTTAAAAATAAGTTTTAGCATGCTGTCAGCTGATGAATTTTAGTGAGGATTGACCAAGCTATTGTGTTTAGAAAATGGAACGTATTGAATGGCGTCCACCAGATTTATGTAGGTGTTAAGGGTTAACTTCAAAATTGGTGTCAATTTCGCATTGTGGGGTCTGCCCGCTTAGAAGATTTGTTTATAAAAATTCAGGAGGAACTGGACTGGACCGTGGGAGTGGTCCAACTAGCATTGGTCAACTCTTTAACTTCGTGCAAGAAGAGCTAGAATGTAACAAGTGGTGATACCTGTTTCTGCATTGGATCTGCCTTTTTATAAATGAATAAGCTTTAAGATTTTCAGACATCTTGCTAATGTTTTCTATATATATTTAGATAAAAATCGCTTGCAATAATCATTGTTCAACAACCAGTTTCTGCATCAACAGCATAAAAATATATATATATAAACCCCAAAGAATCCACAAAAATTAAAATAATTAAATTTCACAGATTCTAAAAATCCCAAATAATTCCAAAGAATAATTTAAAAATCCCAAACAATTTCCAAAATATCCGCAAATAATTATACATAATTACACGTACTTCGATACAACAAACTATATGTATATTTCAGAAAAATGGAACCTTAATCAATATCAAATTAATTTTGTTTTACCCACGAAGAAATGTATTTTATTCTGTTCTAATTTAATTTTTTTTGGTTATCTTTAGCAACTGCTTTATCATCTGGAAAATGGAGATGCTTTTGTATTAAAGGAAATTTTATAATTTTTATTATGATAAATAGTACTAAAAAAAATTTATATAAAATCTATTTAAAATGTATAGAATCTTTCACAAATATATTTAAAAAATGTATGTTCAATAAAATGTAGATAAGAATGGCCAGCACTTCTCTCTTCTCCCCCTGTGAGCCAACAGACCCATTTTAAACTAACCCCCCCCCCCCCTCTTATCTTATTGCCTTCTCTGGCTTAATGTATTTAATTTGTCATTTACTTTGATATGTGTCTTTATTTATTGATTCATGACAAATATATTGTTACTTACGTCGCGTACCCAGAAAGCCCACTGGGAGGTGAGTTCTGCAAGGAAACTATGGTCGATTGCGAATTTCCACCATAAAGAGCTCATTATTAATAAAGTAGAGGGGAGCTATTTGTACAGCTGACCTTCAATCCGATCGATAAACAGTAATCTACTTTATTCGGCGGGACAAGCGATTAGGCCAAGTTTTGCCTCATTAGCGAGGAACACCTATCGTTATTTTTACGTAAGGGGGGGGGATGGGGGGCGCAATACAGAAATTCTTCATAATAGTAATAGATCCAATTTGGTTTCCAATCGGATTTCATTGAGGAAAAATAGATTTTTAATTATTGCTGTGCAGTGTTTAAAAGGCATGGTAGGGGAAAAAGAAATAATTGTAAGAGTAAAATAATTCAAGTTTGTTAGATCCCTTTTGTTTTACCTTAATTTAAAAAAAAATTATATTTCTTCGTTTTTTTTTATCACTAAAACCTAGTTCGTTTTGAAATATATTTACGTGATCATAAACACTCACACACACACACATACGCGCGGAAATTTTGCTGCGGTTTTTCAATATAAATCGAAAAATTATGCTAGTTGTAAGGCAAAATCGGTCATCTGGAAGTGAAAGTGAGTACCAAAAGATTTTTGATTAACTAATACTGTAGTTTTTAGTTTTGAGTAATGCAAGATAACAAAAATATCATTATTTATAAGAGAATTATTAGAAGTTACGAAGCAAATTTGAACAATTAGGAGTGGGGTAATTTAACTTAACCTGAAATGTTTAAATGCGAGTAGTGGGCAGAATATCGATTAGTAGAATAAGTAGTTTAGAATATGCTATTAGTTGTTTTAATGTGGAATTTTATGTATTGCTTTCAAATACAAAGCGATATATCAAAATTAGACGATTAATAAAGGGGATGGCCTTAAATATCAAGTGGGACTAATGAATGTTTCTTACCTGGAGCGGCCTTAAAAATTTCTTTTTGAGCAAAAAAACTGAACCCTGATTTCTTTAATAATTAAGGTGTATTCTATTAGTGTAAGGGTTCGAGATACAAACGATTAAATATTCAAATACAAGTATTCATCAACTACAATACTGTGTAATTCGCGTTTGATTATAATTATAGTTGTAATTTTTACGTTCGAAAACAAATTTTACGACCCTAATTGATATTTTGATATATGTATTATTACAGCAAGAGAGTGTTTTATTTTACAAATATTTTTTAGATAGAAATCTTTACTGGTTGTTCGATATATCCATCAATGAAGTTAGCTATGACGATATATTCTTAATTACTAATGTTATTATATGTTATGTTATTATATATATATATTTAGTGCATTGAAGATATAATAGAAAAAATATCAGAAATATTTTCAAAAATATGTCTTGACAACAATCTCAATGGCTACATTCCTTCAAAATCTACTAAAATTGTTTTTAGCTCGTTTAGTAGCGAGAATTATTTAAAAAAAAAAAGTTTTTACGTGCTAACAGAATACGAATATTCTCAAATAAAATTATTTGTTTTAGAAACAATAGCGATTAACTTTTAAAACTTTTGCCTTCCTTCCAAAGAAGTTTTATAGTCAAGGATTGTTACAGAAAGTAAACTTTCGTCTTAATTCTAATTTTAATTAAACTGAACTGAATAAAGGTGTAATTTAAAAATAAGTTTTAGCATGCTGTCAGCTGATGAATTTTAGTGAGGATTGACCAAGCTATTGTGTTTAGAAAATGGAACGTATTGAATGGCGTCCACCAGATTTATGTAGGTGTTAAGGGTTAACTTCAAAATTGGTGTCAATTTCGCATTGTGGGGTCTGCCCGCTTAGAAGATTTGTTTATAAAAATTCAGGAGGAACTGGACTGGACCGTGGGAGTGGTCCAACTAGCATTGGTCAACTCTTTAACTTCGTGCAAGAAGAGCTAGAATGTAACAAGTGGTGATACCTGTTTCTGCATTGGATCTGCCTTTTTATAAATGAATAAGCTTTAAGATTTTCAGACATCTTGCTAATGTTTTCTATATATATTTAGATAAAAATCGCTTGCAATAATCATTGTTCAACAACCAGTTTCTGCATCAACAGCATAAAATGAAGTAATAAACTTTAGTTATCCGTACAATCATTAAAATTCTGTCCAATATGTCAACTGATCTAAATCTTGGTAGATTTAAAACTATCTTAATGTTTAGATTTTCATTTACACTATTAATTTACAAAATTAATTTCCCGTTGGAAATCCCATTATCTTTATCAAGTGAAAGTTTATCGTATCCTGCTAAATTTCAGTGAAATTTCCTATTATCAGGCTCTTGTTCTTTTCTGTGACGTAGATGGGAGTAATTTGTCACTCTGGTTTTTACAATGTCGTCAAGCTAATAGTCTTTATTTTCCCGCTGGTCTTTCTGGAAGACAAATAAATCATAAAAAATTGAATCTCTTTTAACATCAATTTTTCCACGATAAAAAATTATCTACGGAAACTATTATCTTATAATAATAAGTAGCTGTAAAATATTCAGTATGTCGTCTGACAATATAGATTCTTTTTAAATTTGGTAAACTATTAGATCCAATCATAAATCATGTATGTATTCAATAAGAATATTCATATCTAGAAGGTTTTATAAACGGTGTGATATCAAGGGATTTGGTGTTATGTCAATAAAGAAATAATATATCGTCGAATTTTAGTATTATTTCTTAGCAATTAACTGTGTTTCTTGAAAGAAATATTAACTCGCTGTAAAAATCACCCCAAAATTAGTAGAAATAGACTAATTTGGTGTAGGAAACATTCAAAAAATATTTTTTTGTTGTGCAGTGTAATCAGACAATGAATGATGAATGAATTCGTAGGAGAATTTATAGATGAACATTTTAATTTGTTGTTCAAAATGATGAACAAAAAAGAAGATTAATAGTTTCCAATTGTATTCCTTCTTAGCACTGATAGAGTCGTTATACTCTTTTAGTAATACGTTTTATATTAATAACTAGAAACACCCAAAAAAAAAGAAAGAAAAATTTACTGACATAAATATCACTGTGAGCATATTCTAGAAAAAAGGCCATATAGAAACTCTTCATACATTTTTTTAAAGGGAACTTGTATTTTAATGGTGAGAGATTTTAACGATTTTTCAATTCATTTGGAATCCTAACTCTTCTTTCCCTTAATAAATATGACCCTTTATGAATACAACTAACAGCGTCCTTAAGAAAGTTCAAGTATTGAACCAGAATTCTAAACCTAAAAAAAAATCCCATTCAATCTCTTTATATTTTTTTTTGTAAATATCTTAATACCACAATTGTTTAATGTTTGAATTTTATGCTTTCTATATCTTTTATGTGCCTCTACCAAAGCAAAAATAAAGAGTTTTGTCATTTTAGGTTGGTCTCAATCAATAAATTCTCTTCTCCCCCTCTTTGATGGATTTCCGCCATCATCAATATTGAATATACATGTTTACATATAAATAATTCTACGTGGGATTGGAAAATAATAACATTATTGGATATATTTGAACTGTCGTGACGTGATGTAGGTATGTTACGACATACATTAGGGCAATATTTAAAAAAAAAAAAAAATAGAAGTCATAATTGGTTTAGTAGTAGAGTTGGGGTTCGGTCAAGGTTGACCCAAAAAGAAATTCTTTTTTGAAAGTAAAAGTGTATTCCTCTTAAATAAACGTATCCAACTGTCTCCTAGATCCTTAGGCTACTTATCCGCATAATTCCTGACTATATTTCTCGATATCGCCTTCTTTGATGTAGACCGCTCTCTCTTTCTACCTTCGCTTCACACCCTCCACCCATCGCTAGTCCAGTTTTCTAATTTCTATTCCTTACCTCTCAGTCATGAAGATTCGTTCTCTCGCCTTCATGATATCTTGTGCTGGTATTTCTGCAAATTTGTAAATTCTTTTCCTTAGCATTTGATATAACATTTATTTTAGTTACGTTAAATTTATAAAATAATAGTGTCAATAATTTTTGTTTTTCTCATGGTTTTTTTTTACGGCATTGTATTTCAAGAGCCCTGAAGGTGGATTATAATGTAAGCCTCTAAACGTCGGCAGATATTTAAAAATACAAAAGGAAAGTTTTTTTGGCCGTAGATATTAATATAAGTTGATTTTAGTTGGGGTTCGGTCAAGGTAGATTAAAAAAAAATTCAAATTTAAAAAATGTATTTTTTAAAAAGATAATCTGCCAACGTTTCGGCTTACATTGTAATGGAAATGAGCTATCAGTGATGGAAATATGAACTTAGGGACTGGACGTCCTCTCTCGTCTTCATGATAGCCCTGAAGATGGCTTACAATATAAGCCAAAACGTTGGCAGATTATTTTTTTATAAAAATACATATTTTTAAATTTGTATTTTTTTAAAAATCTACCTTGGCCGAATACCAATTAATATCATCTAATAATAAAAAATACACTTTTTTATATTTTATATTGTAATTTTTGATCAACTTCGACCGAACACCATCAAATTCTCTACATATAATCTCCATGGTGAAACGATTCACCATTTAAATCATAATTACATTGTTTATTTTGAACTGTTAATTGGAGCGCCGACCTCGATAATGACTGTTCTTCATTGAATAATTCGGCATTTAAACATCAGGCTTCGGAAGAAAGTTGTTATTTGAAGAGATGGACCTGAATGATAACAGAACAGGAGGGGGGCGAGGGCCGCTGATAATGACATGGCTCGGAGTTGATATAATCCATGAATAAAAGATATGGGCCCCATACATTTCCGAGGGGGGAATTTCGATTACCCTTAACCGTCTTCAGTCCCTCCATTACTCTCAGGTACACTTTATTTATAGTCCATTCTTTTACATATGTCAAATTTAAAATTAACACATATGACTTAGTTAGAAAACTTATTGAAGAACTTAGAGCAACATGCATATATCGCACTTTATATCATTAACTTTTACAATTGGTCTACTTAGTTCTATTTAATTTATATTATCTATAATTAAAACGTTTAATTATGTTCTAAATAATAACATTTTTAATTTATTAAAACCTGAGAGTTGATATGTAATGACAGATATCAGCTCTCAGGTTATAATAAAAACATTTTTTTGTGATATCATTCATTAACAAGCAAGAAAAGTTTTTAGTTGAACACAGATTAGTTAATTTAAAAAAGAAATGTTATCGAGTTTCACATCAAAAATAATTAATTAGAAAGGGGAGGGGGTTATCTACGTCGTAAAGTTTTATTTTTCTCTTTATAGGCCGAAATTATTTATGCGCTTTACTCATGAAATTTAGCATGTCGCTTTCAAATGAATAAGAAAAGCCAGGTTCATTATTGAGCGAAATCGGACGAATAGGAGGGGGGAATTACGATAAATATCAAGTGCGACTATAAAAGTTCTTTTCGCATGAGCGGGCGTAATATTTAATTAAAGCACTCACAATATGTTTGTTTTTCTATAAAATCATCAAATGAAATACTGAAAGATCTTGGCAGAATTTATTATTTTTAGATACCCACATTTTTGAAAGTTTTAAAACTTTTGTTAGAAATTCTTTTATAATCGAAACTTAATTTGAAAATTTAAAGCATGCTACGAGTACAATAAGCGAGTCGTCTGTTGTATTCTCACTTATTACGATCACACAGAATCTAAAATAATACATTTCGTACCTTACCTATGACATTCCGTTTTTATCAAATAACTTGATTTTTCTCAGATCTCTGATTTTATTTATAATTTCCATTTATTAAAATATGTGAATTTTTCTAACAGGTACAGACTGTAAGTAAAAAGGAAATGTGCAATACAGTATTATATATTAGTATAGAAGATAATTTAACAAAATTGTTATATTAGGTATGAGGTAAACAGAAAATTAAACTTTGTTTATAATAATTTAAAAACAATTATCATTAATCATCATATTTTCTAATATAGAATAGGTGAAGATCAGTTGAAATTTATCAAAAATCATTACGTGGTTATATTTGTTTTCTAAAGAGGAATTCTGCTGATACGTTCTATGCCTTTGTGACGTATAATATAGGAACAAGAAATTCGCTGAGTGGGGTAGTGACGCTATTACGCTAACGATAATCACGCGGTAACCAGCAGCTGGTAGCCATGGATTCTGAATTACCTGGCAGGTACAACGCTTGTTATTGTAAGTGCGTTGTAATTTAACACGATTAACATATGTGGTACATCATTAGTCTATACCCCATCTCCAACAATCATTTCAATTCTCTCCTCACCTGAGAAAAACTATCATATCCCCGACACTTTCATAGCTATTATATATTTAAACTTGTTTTTCGATTATTTTCTTCATTATATTTTTTTCAATATTAATAATTCCTTCAATTTTAATGTTCAAAAGGAGAGTTTGTTGACCGTAGATATTATTCTAAGATGATTTTAGTTGGGGTTCGGTCAAGGTAGATCCAAAATACACAAATTTAAAAAATTTATTTTTTAATAAAGGATTATCTGCCAACGTTTCGGCTTACATTATAAGCCATCTTCAGGGCTATCAAGAAGATGAGAGAGGACGTCCTGTCCCTAAGTTCACATTTCCATGACTGGAAATGTGAGTCATGGAAATGTGAACTTAGGGACAGGACGTCCTCTCTCATCTTCATGATAGGCAGCCCTGAAGATGGCTTATAATGTAAGCCGAAACGTTGGCAGATAATCCTTTATTAAAAAATAAATTTTTTAAATTTGTGTATTTTGGATCTACCTTGACCGAACCCCAACTAAAATCATCTTAGAACTTCAATTTTAATATTTATATTTTTTAGTAAGTCATATTAATAAAGATATTCAAGAATTTAACTGAACAGACTAAGTTCCTTACCTAATAATTTTTTTATTATCCTTGCCATTCTCGGATTTTAATATGAGTTATTTATAAACTCTTAAATATTCACACATCTAGAGAAATATCCGAAATATGCAGCTCATCCTTAAGCAAAAGAAATATTTTTTTTTTAAATATCTTATTTCTATTTGTTTACTTTTTGTGGATTTGTTAATGATAACATAATAGGATATCTACTTTCAATGCAGTCCCTTGAATGGTGCCTGAGGAAGCGAATCCCAGGCCAAGATAAGTCCTCGGGCCAGCTGATCTGCCGCCTATAGCCCTAAAGAGACCACGTCCTGGAATCAATTGGCGACATTCTGCCTCTCCCATTTGTCTGGAGCCTACTTGAGTCAGCGTTCACCTCGAGGGAAGTGACTCGACCTACCCTTCTGGAATACGAATTTTCCAGGATGGAGTGGGGGACGATTGATTTCCCCCTTACCCCATGCTCCACTGACACGGAAACTTTGATAACAACAACTGATGTCCAAGAAAGTCAATAAGAAAAATTTATTTTTCAACAGGACAATTTTCCCCACTCGCGATTTTAATATAACTTATTTAATTTTAAAATTAATGTCATTTATTTAGGAAACAATTAATTTGTGATTGTAATGACCTGTAAAATTAACGTCTGTCAATGCGAATACTTTTAATTATCAATTAAAATACACACTTCACTACAATAATAGTTAATCTGCAACTCATGTTTTATTAAAATATTTTTTCTTTTTTGTTTCTTTAGACTTTATATTAAGTTTGCAGCAATATAATATAACAAAAATTTGTATATTGAAAAAATGATAGATTTGAGGAGTTATACAGTAAAATTTTATAAATAAGAGTGGGTATTTTTCTGAGTTATAAATTTTAATTTCATTGTGCAAAAGCAACATTCTTTTTTTGAACGAAATATATTATGCCACTAATATATGTAAAAAATAATATCTGTTATCGTCGCTGAGGAAAAACGGGACAATTAATTGAGTGATTAACTTAAAGGCCATGTGTGAATAAAAAATTTTTTAAACTTTTTGAAAGACTTATTGTTAAATTTAGAGGGATGATCATTAAGATAGATTAAATTCCTATAAAAAAAAAATTATATAACTAAGTTTTTAAACAAATTAGAATTAAGAATGAGAATTAATCTTCTCATTCTTAATTCATAAATTTATGTTCAACTGGCATTTTCAATTATGATTTTCTTATTAATAATTAAAATATTGAAAATTTCATTTTAAAATTATACAAAATTATTTCTTGTTTAAAAAGAATTGTGAGCAGATTTAAAAAGGAAATTAACTGATCAAATTCAAAGTTTGATTAAAAAATATTTAAAAATCAGATCTAGAAAAATTCATTTAAAAAGATTCTGGTGCAAAAAAATCATTCGCCAATTGAAGTGGAATATTTTTATTAAAGCTCAGTATAATGAATGTAATTTGCGATTGAACTTTCAATGCAAATTTGAAATTGAAACCCTCAAATTGTTGGCAAGAAATAAATAAATGCCTCTCTATATCAGCCTATTTTAGAGTATATAAATATATA
>KZ807827.1:138904-149795 GCA_000696205.2 Oncopeltus fasciatus
AAGGGGATAACATATATATATATCACTTAGCATTTCTCATGAGATAGATACAATTAGGGAAAAATAATGTAAAAAAAGAAACGCGCCATTAAGTTAAAATTATCAATGAAAAACTAGTGTTTGAAAATTTAGGTGATTACTTATATTTATAAAGTTGTCCACGAGCATAGAAATCGCCACTTATAGAGTTTAGTCTTATTTTGCCCGAAAAACAAAAGCAAAACGTTGCTGAAAGTATATGCTTTGAGGAAAAGACAGGATTTCCGATGGCAAGGATGCGGAAACTTCATACATTTTCAGAAGAGATAAAATGGAAATACTTCTTGAAACTTTGTCGAAATGTACTCCGTGTATCAGCTGCGACTGGACATGTAAAAGAATACTCCGCTAAAGACAGTTAACATGGAGTTTTGGGGGGGTGAAATATCTTACTCTGGTTACGAAGAGCCGTCTCTACTTTGGCAGGAACTTTCTGGACTGCGCCTCTTAGAGAAACCATCTCTAAGCAGTCCCACTCTCTCTCACATGGCATCTTGTGATCATGAAACCGCGTTCGGAATATGTCTGTTATTCAGCAACCATCGAAAACCACTTTTGATAAACCTCGTTTTAATGCAAACGCAACACACAAGTATATATGTTTCAGAGAACGTGCCTTCTGTCTCTTTTTTTTTTTTTCAACTTTGAAGAATGTTATATTTAAATTTTAAAGGGGACGTCCTCTCTCATCTTCATGATAGCCCTGAAGATGGCTTACAATGTAAGCCAAAACGTTGGCAGATAATCCTTTATTAAAAAATACATTTTTTAAATTTGTGTTTTTTGGATCTACCTTGACCGAACCCAAACTATAATCATCTTAGAATAATATCTACGGTCAACAAACTCTCCTTTTGTTATATTTAAACTTAAGTAGTAATTCACACTTTGATTTATTGTCCTCCCTGGCTGATAACATCATATTTAATTTTCCACACTTACACCTTACAATTCGGACCAATGTATGCGATATTTGTCTTTGCTCTTTTGGGATAGTTAGAACATGTTAATCATTATTTTGATTATGTCTATTTTCAATAAACGTGAGAAATCTTTTTATTCCATACAGCTTCAACGAACTTGATGTAAATGCCATTAGACGGTTTTAGAGTAAAGTGAAATTATATTTATTGTTTCAGATGTTTTTCTCTATAATTGTTATGCACATTTTTTATTACATAAATTATCACTAAGACCTGCCATAAGCCTGCTTAAGTCCATTCTCATGATTAGAATGTTATATTTAAATTATAAATCTAAAATTTTTAAAGATTATTTATCTGAGCTATTATTATTTCAACAAAGCGAACTAACTGTTTAAAGCTAACAACGACGATATGAAAATTGCTGGTAAATGAAACTTTTATGAAAGCATTGAGAGTTAAAATCATGAAAAAATTTCTATTCCTTGTCAGGCGGCAATGAAATTGCTGCAATATCTGAGGGGAGTCTTAGGAAATAGGGTTAAGAGTTTTCAGTTCTCAGTGCAGCTCTTGTAAGTGAACAATTCATGCAATCTGAAAGACTTTGAGCCATTCTAGTCGAATTATTTCATTATCAGGAGATCTAATAAGATCTTAATTCCTTTTGCTTTTAAGTTGATACTTAGCCATCTTGAGAATGTCAGAAACTTAAGAGACGGATCTTCCATAATAGGATTACAGCCATTTGCATTGTCTAGGCTTCCTGATTCCAACTTATTTCGCCTTAAGGATTATTACTCTTCCTTTAACTCAAAATTGTTGTATGCTGGAGTTTTATGCTATATGTTAGAATAGACCTACTAAAATAATATTCTTCAATTACATGAAGTATGGATTAAAAAGTTGTTAAAAAAGCATTACTTGCCAAAGAAATATAAATGTTGAGTTGATAATGATATGAATCTTAGTACCTGATAACTTTTACTTCATGGACAATTCTACAGAGCCATTGTTATCAATCATTCGCTCAACATGCTATAGGCTTTCTTTTTTGGAAGAGATGGAGGAGAAGACAGACCGGCAACATATGCATAAGACAGTAGAAATAACCGGTTCTTACTTCTCTAACTAGAAACTTCTGCCAAACAGAGCATTTTTTATATCAAAGATCTACATCTTGGACGTAGATGGGATTATTATGGGTATATTTGAAAAATATCATTATATGAATAAATGCTATACTGTACCTCCAATATTATGTAATAAGGTTTACCAAAATTACATAAAAATACACAAAGAAAAATATCAATGGCCCAGATGTGACTCGTACACTCACTCACTCTTCATCTTTATTTATTCCTTCATTTCCATCTCAAAAGTGAAGAAGTCCATTGCTCAATTTGCAAATGCATGCTCAGTAGCGGTTTTCTTAAATAATTATTTCCAATTTATTTAATGTAAGATTAAGAACTTGAAAAAATTATACTCTGATGTGATCAATTACAAAAACAAAAAAAAATTATAGGGTCCTGAAAAGTTATTTAATTATAATTGAAGAGTTCGGCGATACCTTGATTATCACCATAATAGTCTAAGGTTGCTTAAAAACTTTTTCGGATGGATAATAATTTCATTGTTAACATATTTTTTAAATTTATTTCAAGCGAATGGAAGCGAGGAAGAAAGGAAGACAACGATTTACTGGACATTGTAGGCTATGAGGATGGAAACATGCACAACAAAAGGGGATAACATGACTAGAGACAAGTTCTTTTGGAGACCTGCACACGGTTATACGCTAGGGTTGTGATCTACATGGTGTTGAGTAAGATGTAAGGAGTGACTCTAAGGGGTTGAATGGAGATAAGGGAACATATAGTAAATAATGGACTGATCCATTCCTTCAATTCCTTGATCTTCATTCATTGATCACATCTCAAAGTGTCTGTAGTTAATAAATATCTACGAATCTTCATCATATTTTGAATTCCAGCCATATTTTAATTTCTACACTTTCTGAGAAAAAACATTTAAAACAAAGCTATAAAATGGAATTAAGTCTAAACTTTTTCTCCTATAATTAATATTAAATTCTTCATTAGTTTCATATGCCTACTACCTTCCCATACGTTTTGTGCAATATATTTATTGTGCAAAATATTGCCCATATTTTGTGGTAGCTGAAGTGATGTATCTAAATAATAATAAACGATGATATTCTTTAAAAAATAATCGGACATATTTTTATATTTAATGGAGGATGAGTTTGGCGAAAAAGAATGATGAATTACAAATAAGGCTTGCAAACACTTGATTTACAATTCCTAAGTCTCACCTATTTCGAAGGTTACATGTCCAAGCTACATTCACAAGATCAAGAGAATGTGGCATAATTCATTTTAATATTTAAATATTAAAGCTACGGTACCTGACTTCCGTTTAGAGGTGGCCCAGAGTAGAGGATTTATTATCGTCTAGATTAAAATTACTTTTTTAGCCTAATAATCAAGGAATGGATAAGAATCCTATTTAATATGGAATCACTAATTTCCATAGAAATGCGTATGCATTTATACTGTGGCTTTGAAAAGCATGAAGCAACTTAATTCATTGCAGGGGTGAGGGTGGAGGAGGAGAAAAAAAAAACTAGGAAAGACATTACAAGAAGGGGTGGGCCAGGTGGTGGGTACGAGGCACTTCCAGCGAGATATAAAGACTGAGGGGACGCTGTAAGGTTTTACGAGGTTGACCTCGTTGGCGCGGCCTGCTTTTCCCGCGCTCTGCTTGAACGGTGTCTGAGTCTTAACGTTTAGGTACGATCTTATCAAGGTAGGCTATTCTCTCTCCTACGTGGCTTAAATAGGAGAGATGCCGTCTTTGACATGGTGAAATATGCTCGTTCGTCTTCTCCTTGATGATATACGCATTTTGAAAGGCTAACAAATAGCTAAAAACTAGTGTTATTTTTTACTAACTCGTGATAGAACATATAAATATATACATTATAACAATAAATAATACCAGAAAACCCAGATACATTTTACCCATATATCATTAGCCATGAAAAGTAATTGGCAGGAATTATTTTTGGCTTTGTCTTGAACGCCTTTTACATACTCATATAATTTTGAAATGGTGTTAAAATCCGTCATTCAGAAAAAAAACAACATTTATCTATTCATTTTTTAAAAACATTTTCAAAGTCCTGTTTAATTACAGAAACTAAAAAAATAGTACATGAGTATTTACTTTAAGGTAAAAATAAAGAAAGAGATGTAAGGTAAATAATCTAAAGGGTTATTATTATTTCTACCACCAATGAATATAGAACTCTCATACCTTATATTCTCCGTCTTCATTGGTTTCTGTACATCTCCCGTTGGCGAGCGCTTTCGGACACTGTCCATCTTCTGGCCGAATACATACGTATGTATTAAATTATAAAAAGAAAAAAATTATAATGAGTATAAATTTTCGGGGAGACTGCCCTTGACTACTCACTGATGAAGAGCGAGAATTATCTCCGAAAATTTTACTCATTGTAATTTTTTCTTTTTGTGTTTATATATATAAATTTTTGTATCTTAAGTTATATTTGTAACGTTAAAGAGATATTTCACAAGTCTTGACTGAAATGCTTACAATGCTTACAAACTTCTTTGATTCATTCAAATTATACAAAGTGATCAAATATCAGGCCCCTCAAAAAGACCTCTCGTTTTTATAGCTTCTGATTTTGATTTTAATTTTAGAGCCCTTGTTGTTTAAGTATTTAAAACTGAACTTTGACCCATTAAGATTAATTTTAATCCAGTCCTCTTTAAGCGTTCGAACTGATTAGTCGTAAATGATTCCGGTGGAAACTCGTATTAGGTCAATTTAGTTATATGATTATCAGCGCTGTTGAAAGCGACTGAAGCTGTCTGACAAATATGCGCTGTTTTTTTAAAAGAAAATATGCCTTCTCTGAGTGGATGGTAGAATTTTGGTTTGCCAAATTTCGCGTACAAGACGAGACACTCGAAGATGACACTCCAGCTGGGGCAAGCCAAAGGTCGTTGATTTAGAGGAAGTTCGAAGTATAATTGAGTTGGATCCTCGCCAAAGTTGTTCAGAGATGGTCTTACAACTTACTATTCCCCAACCACTACCTGGAATCATCTCCATCAAATGAGAAAAGTGAAAACAAAATGTATACAAGTGGTTTACTCATAAACTTACACAAGCCAATATGGTAAGGCGCTTAACAACTGCAATTGTTTAGCTTTCCCCTAAAAAATTTAACTCATTTTGTACAGAATCATCTCCTACGACGAAAAATTGGATTAATGCAATAATTTTAGACGGTCAGAAGTTGTTGGCTGAAGAAGAACCAAAACCATTTCCAAAATATGATCTCCATCTATTGAAAATTTTGGTAATTGTTTTCTGAGCAGCCAGGGGTGTAGTGTATTTTGAGATTCAGAGACATGCTGAAACTATCACTGCAGAAGTATACTCCACAATATGACTGAGATAGACTGGGAATATTTTCCATACCCACCCTATTCCTCTTACCTTTCACCTGATGATTACCACCTGTTCAGATCTCTGGACAACCATCTGAGACAGAGATATTTCGACAACCGAGACAGGCTACTATCCGCATTGAACGGATGTCATAGTCAGTGGAAACCAGCTGTTATTAAAGGAGGAATTTAGGATTTTTGGGAGAAGATGATTGATTGCACCAGAGAATATTTTTCAAAAATAAATTTATTTATTGGCAATTGTTGGTACATTTTAAATTTCCCTAATGACAGCGCTTTTGGAATGATCTGTTATTAATGTAAGTGAGTTTTTTAATATTTTATTTACACTTTTATTAGCCATGTTCACTTGTAATTGACAATAGACTATTGAATAGCTTCAGAAATGTGAAAGTGAACCTTGTGAGGTTCAAAATACTTTCTTCCAGCTTTTTTTTAGAATTATGAAGCATAGCTGGGGTCTTTGGGGGGGTCTAAGAGGTGTCTTTAGGGTGAAATGGGGAATTACATATAATATTATTAACTTCTAAATTTACGATATAATTTTTAACATTGACCTCTTATAGTTAAGAATCATTTCGGTTTCATATTATTTTAATAGTTTTACCCAATTTATTAGTGATTTTGAAAACTTTATTAGGTCCTATAGGTGGGATTGTTGGGGGTTTCTGAGTCTGAATGTGTGTTAATTAAAATAACTACTGTTCAATTAAACAACACCATAAAATGTTGATTGATCATGAAAGTCCATGAAACAAATGAACTCAAGTGAGTAACTAAATTTGAACTGAAACTTGCTTCCAATTAAACCAATTAAATGTCTGTTATAATAAATAAACCTAAGAGCAATTTTATTGTTATTCAACAAAAAAAAGTGTCTCATTTGTTGTACAAAAATATGGCGATTCATTTTCAACAAATAGAAAGCAAAAACATGAATAAATATCACAACTACTAGATTTTATTTATCTGACCTGATATGTTAAGAGTTACTACAACACGGGTAATGAAGTGTACAAAAAGTACCATGGTCGAGGGATTATTTTTCATTAAAGTGATGAGAAAAATTAAGAGGCGAACTGGAAAGTTTTTCCAATACAGCAAAGTTTTTAATTGCCAGACCAACATATAAGTTAGATGAGTACCGTCAAAACCCCTCTAGAAAGTAAAACAATGTCAGCTGATGTAAACGATAAATTTTAAGCATGTAAAGAAGTTTAATGTAATAATTTGCAAAACATTTCATAGTTAAAAGGAATAAAAAAAGAAACAGGCTGAGCTAATGGAAGAGGGTAGGCTCTCACTTAATGAAGCAAATATTTGCCTTCCATTAGTAGGGAAGTAGATTGGCGGGTTACATAACCTTCTTCCCGACAGAATGTATTTTTGTAAGCTGTCACTCTGAACATAACCTGACCTTTTGGAACACACACCCCCAGAGCTCGCGCAGATTGCCAAATAACATCTGGTGGCTTTTCACTAGTGAAATAACATTGGCTCGTATTTTATCTGATAAGCTTAATCCTCCAACGAAAGTGTTTTTCTCAGGATTTCTCAATGAAAAAAGATCCCTGAGTGGGATTCAAACCCAAATTCAACACTTGCGGAAAACCCGGTGCTTTTTAATCGTCTTATAATGTTTAAAAGTGAATTTCATAGTGTTTGTTTATTTTGAGTGATATTAAGATATATTTGGATATCTAGTTTCACACTCTTTCCTATTTACGTTTCTGTTAGCATAAAAACATTTTACAATTTCATTAAAATGAAGAAAAAAATTAAAAATAACATTCAATGACAATCTCATGAGGAGAGAAGGTGACCAATGACACCACTATCAAATTAATTACATACTATACTCCCAAGAGACCACGTTGCCATCTTTGTGTGAGTCGACGGGGAGGGTTGAAGGAGTTGGAGTTGGAGTTGGAAGACAAGGTCTGTGCTAGTGGATTAGGTTGGAATGGTAGTTTACCAATAAATAGAAACTTAATTGTATGCATATTCGTGTACTCAAGAAGTTTTTCTTTGTTTTCTCTTCTTCAATTGCAGGGTAATGCAATATCAATATTCATTATCATTTGTAAATGTATGAAGTAGCTTGTGCCACATAACAGGAGCTTTGGTTTACGGAGACGACAATTTTTCAAAATACCTCACGTTGCACGTTTTGCCGTAATCTAATCACGTATTGCATTTCTTGCTCTATTAATCCTGTGCGATTATGTTTCCCGGGAAATTAGTTCCCTAGAAATCGGGTTCGTTGAACTAACAGGAACATGGACCCCTCCCTCCCACTTCTAATCTTCCAGATAAGTCCCAGGCTCATAAAGCTCCGTGAACTTCCCTAATTGGGATTGAGGATGCTTAGAACGCCTAGGAAGTTGACTTACTTCATGAATCGAGACATTAGCCATCTTTATAAATGTCCCTTGTTCTTTAGAAGTTCCAATTGTGTCTCCAAACCTATTCCGTGTGGCATAATTTTTTTTAGATAAAGGATTTAAAAAAATTTTAAATGATCGAGGAAAAAAAAAAGTTTTTTGTGAAATTTGATGTAAATAAATCATTACATTTCTTTTTACAAAGGTGACCGACAAAAAAGAGGAACTATAGTTTTCAAAACAATTTGATTGCTCTGCTAGTTTTTCTTTCTTTGGCGAGTTCTGTTATATATATAATTAAAATGATAAAGTATTTGGTTATCTCTGGTCTCTATTATTTATTTCATTTATGTTGAGTGTCAACATTCGAGAGAGCTTTAATTCACTAATCTATAAAGTAGCAGAACAATAAAACCTTTGAGGATAATTATCAATTATGGAGCTGAGCCATGTGGGTTATGAAATGTTTTTAATAATTTTAATATTTTTTATTTAAAATCATTTTATACACGTTGNTTAGTATATATATATATACATACAGTAGTTACAGTTGTGATAACATTATTTTAGATTCTTAGTAACAACTCAAAGCCCTGCATATGTATCTATTAAAATAGTGTTTCATAGTCCTGTAAATATAATTCTTTATTTATTTATTTGTACTGTTAAACTCAAATACTATTGTAATATAGTCGCTTATTATCTGTTAATATTTGAAGGAATTCGCTGAGTTTACGGTTCTCCCGTTTAAAGGACTTGTATAATTATAATGTCAAGAATGTGAACGCAGTTTAAATCCTCGTTTTAACAACAACCTGCCCTCTTCTTGGGATATGCGGGGCCTCCAATAAATCAACAAGACAGGTTCTACATCATAACAAGTTTTAATATAATTCCCCGGAGCCGGAAAACCCACTTACAGGGGAGGGAAGTGAGAGGGGAGTAAAATTCCGGTAAATTATCCATAAGCTGGATCTTGATCTACTTTTATGTCTAGTTCTGATCGCTTATGACTTGATTTTCTTCAATACGGGTATAAAAGGTTTATCAAAGTCGCCGGCTTTCATAACACGCGCCATTGACTACTTTTTTTTCTGTAGCAATTCTCTTTTTTTCCATACACTTCTATAATCCTAATTAACTTTTCCAGTACCTGTCATCCTTGAGACGCTCAAATCTTTTAGTTTTGGTCTCCATGATCTTGCCCATGTCAAGTAATGGTACACTAGACCTTATTTTATGATTACATTGTACACACATAAGCTCTATAGAGACCGTTTCCGTCTCTTTTGACAAATGGGTGACAGGGAATCTTGGTAACACACAAATTCTCAGAGACTCATTATTTGGGAGTTAAAGACGCATCATAAAATAATTTTATAAATTTTGAGAAAAACAAATTATCTTAATTTTTAAAATAATTTGTCCGATTTATTTTGCTAGGAGTTACGTATTCAATATCTATACATCTTTATGCAACTCTGTAGGAATTGCAAGTATTACAAAATAAGAAAAGCTTTTAAAAAGATTTCAGTTGAGAATAGCTGAAGTAGCCGAAACCCTTTAGCTCTATCACCGGAGAGTATGAAATGGAGGTAGGAGAATAAATCAAAAAAAGTGGAACAAGTCTATGTTATAACTTAGATTTAATATCTTGGGCATTATTCACAGCCCTCTTCTAGGGGATTTTCCAAGATCTCATCTTTATTCTCTTGCACATGCATACCGAATGATGTTCGGGTCCTCACTCATATACACAGATTTTCGAGTGAAATGACTACCACGGAAATGTATAAAATACACAGATATAATTTTAAAAAAATAAGAAAATATTTATTATGAAAATAAATAAAAATTCTGTCACTCAGGAATTGCGTTATCTAAGCAGTTTCATTAAGATATACACAAAAAGGATATTATTACCAATTTACTCAAATAAGTTTTCAAGTCAAAAAGGAAATTGATTTTGAAAGATTAGATCAGTAAGGCCTTGATTGTCCTGGAAGGAAAAATAGGGAGAACGCACAACGTTACATTAATCATGTTATCAATTTTTTATAAAGTATATAACATTAACTTTTATATTTTAATATGCCTGAACCAAAGGAAATAACAGTTGACAATTCTAAGTACTTTTCTATATTTATGTGGGCTGTGTGCTTTCAAAACCGAAGATCTTATTATCAAACCTGTATTACTACTGTTTTTTCTCAAATCGGATGTACTGAAGTTGCGTTCATCTTTTACTTATTTTTAACATCTTTAAAGATAAATCCACCAGGTTTATATTGAAGTATTAAATATCTATCTATATATATANTCATCATAGCTTCCATGTACACAGGAATCGCTCTAAATATTCTATTATATAACCTACCTAATCTTATATTATATAAATATTCTTATTATATAACACCAAACTTTTTTTATGTCTTTATATTCTGCAAACAAGTCTAAGATTATTTCTATAAAAAGGAGGTTTGTGAAACAACCTATTTTTTAAAATTTGAATAAAAAGTTACATAAAATATAAAAAGTCAAATTCAGAGTCTCAGGCATTAATTTTAATATGTTGTATTTAAAGTTAGAATATAATAAAACAGATATTGTTCAAGTGGGCTTATACAGTCACCAGAAAGTTCTTAAATACTCCGTACCGGGCTTCATCGTCTAGAAAATGTATAACAAATTGCCAAGCTTTAGCACAGCATACGATGGCTTCTTCAAGTCTCAAAGTGGGATCTGACCAATATTTTTGATTATCTAGCCAATACACGAACCATTATTCGGCCTTCATTCGTCCTTAAGATGATCCATCACATGATGCAAAAAAAAGGTGAAAGGAAACTTTTCTGCACGGTCAAGTCCAGAAGTAGTATTTATAAATAATACAGATATTTTTTGACGATAACGAAGTTTCTTCTGAAACATTTTTGAATCATAATAAATAGCAATATTCATTAATCCTAAATTAAATCAAAAACCAATTTAATAATAATAATAATAATATACAAAT
>KZ807827.1:164742-177464 GCA_000696205.2 Oncopeltus fasciatus
TATATATATATATATATTCAGCATAAATAATGAAATTAATTACATTATTTAATTCCACGTTAAATTTTATACAAGAAAAAAAATCTTTCTACCTCCCCGGCAGAGGCAGTAAGTTTATTTTTCTTGCTCCCTTTGCATTTCTTGTAAATTGAGCAAATTGTTCTTATCTTACATAATTTTGAAATAAATAAATACTCAACGAGAAAGTGAATCAATCATTGATGAACACGTAACTTTCCATTTGTACTAAATTCATCTCGGAATACTTTTTAACTTAGCTTTATTTCTTCTTCCCTATAGAACTAAAGGGCCTTAATATATGCAGCCCATTATTATTTAGATTTTTTAGGCGTTTCACACAAATTTCAATTTCCCAAACACACACACACACACACACGCGCGCGCGCGCGCGCACACACACATCATGCATATCCAAGAGTCTAAAGACATATCATGGTGTCATATGGAGAAAATAAGCAACTGAATTTCATTAAAATTACCAAAAATCAGATTGAGTAATTCTAAATTCATTTGTACACAAACATATATCTGATATATACGTGCTATCTTTCTTACCTTATACACTTTAAAAATATCTTAACAATTCTCTTAATGAACAAATTTATTATATAAACCGTTATATTCCTTATGCGCTTAAAAACATTTGGTTTGTTTTTTACCATTCACAAAACACAACTCTGAAGATTTGTCTACGAGAATTTTCTAACATTCAGTCAACGAAAGTGATAAAAACTAAATTCTAAATAACCTTGAATATAACTCTCATACCTTATATTCTCCGTCTTCATTGGTTTCTGCCCATCTCCTGGGCAGAAACCAATGAAGACGGAGAATATAAGGTATGAGAGTTCAATATTCATTGGTGGTAGAAATAATAACCCTTTAGATAATTAACCTTGAATATATTTTAATAACATTTTCTTAGTATAGTGAGCAGACATTATTATTTAATTTTAGAATTTAGTTTTGACCTTATACTTAAAGCGACTATGAACTGTTTGCCAGATAATTTAATCATCCTTGGCTTGGGAAAAACTGTTATCTATAAAAGCTTACGTTTGGCGGCATTCGAGCCCGCATTGCCAGGATGTGAGACTCAAACGAATCTCCTCAGCTACCCCGGCGCCCAAACACACTTCTTCGTTACACACTTTTTTGCTAATTAGTTCCTGACAAATTTCGATATCTCTCTAGGTGATAATATCAGTATTAATATAAATGTTTTTTAGTAAAGCAAAGAGAACTCCATTTGAAGATATACCAATTACTTTTAATAAATCCGTAATATAAGGTAATATATGAGCGTAGTATATAAATGTTTAGAGCACATTTCAAGATGCACAGTAAACATACAGGACTACGAAACTGAAGAACCCCCGTGGAAAAGAAAAATCCCCGTAATTGACCTACGATTAAGAAACCTCAATAAAAATTACACCACAAGCGAAAAACTAGGGAAAGGAAATGAAGTTTATTTCTTTAAAAAAAAAAAAGTCTATCCAAGCTTACTCAAATAAAGAATTTTTCTTCAGAGATGGCTCAAAGTAAAATGTAGGCCTAGCAGTAGTCTTTAAATACCACAAAATATTGCAAAAACTTCCACCACACGGCTGAAATGCAAGCACTATGCCTAGCTCTCTATCATGTCATTACATCAGACAAAAAAGACTTTATCATATGCTCCGATTTGCTGTCTTCTTTAAAAATTATAAAAAATCAATAAAATAAAAATCAAGGTCTCCTACAAAAAAATTTTTTTCATTTTATCCGCACCCTTGAACAGCAGGAAAAAACAATAACACTCCTATGGGTTCCATCACACACAGGTATAAGGGGAAACGAAATGGCTGATAAAGCAGCTAAAGAAGCAGCCCTTAAGGACACTCCACCCACAAATATTATAGAACCCAGAGATGTCAAGACATGGCTTAAAAGGAAAACTTATCTGGACTGGGACACTCTGTGGAAATCCGAATCGAATAATAATAAACTACGAAGAATCAAGGACACCACCAAGGAGTGGTCCACATCGAACCGGGAGAACAGAAGGGAAGAAGTCGTATTAGCCAGACTTAGAATAGGTCACACGAATCTTACCCACGTCCATCTAATCACCAGAGAGCAACCGCCAGTATGCCCTAAATGTAGCTGTCCAATAAGTGTTCAACATATCATCGAGGAATGCNGTTTGAATACTGAGGTTGTTTGTTACTGCATGTAAAGTGGTTAAGCACTATCTAAGGAGTCCTGGAGCTTGTGTCCCCGGGCTTCTGTAGGATCTAGAAGAGCCGTACTTCGCGACCTGCATTCGGAGGGACACCTTGACGGGAGGTCCACGTGACATTCCAGATGAGGCTGTCTCTAGGGTGACCTGGAGATGATAGCTGTTCGTTCTGATGCTCGTCACGTCTCGCCGTAGTGGAGTTCTTGCGAGGACAGCTCTCCGAGGATTCTTCTCAAAAGTCAAGATTTCGTTACATATTTTTTTTTTTAATTTTTTTTTTTTATTTCCTTGTTCCTATGATGCTTATATGTGAAATCTGTAGCCAAATTAGGAACCAGATTGCTTTTAATTAAAATTTTAGCTGTCACTTTTATTTTTTCATCTATTTTATTTATTGTCAGACATGTTTTGCTTTTCGTTCCTTTTTAAATGGTTTATTTCAATTCACTTGGTTTATAAAATGTTCTTATCTCTTTATTTTTCATTAAACCTGCACTTAATAATATACCTTAAACTATTCCAATCACAGATCAGTTTAGTTGTAATTCTGCAGGATGTATACAAGAGGCTGCCTTTCCTGTTGAATGCTGGAGAGGAAATAGATTCAATTCCAGTTGTCCACTTTCCGATACAGAATAATGTTCAGCTTTGTCACGCTTTATAATATTGCTTATTTCATGTGTCTGGATCCCATTCCAGGTGAATGCCTTAATTCTATATATGATGTGTATATATATATATAAAGCCATCACATGATGTGCAAAAGCTCGGCAAATATCAANATATATATATATCTGCGCAAACAAAATTAGTATAAATGCTTTAAATCGATTAATAAGGAAAGGAAATTTTAGAAAGAAAAACAGAATAAAAATTAATTAAAACTTTTAATAATTCAGTTTCCAAGACCGAATCTCTGACACTTACATCTCATGAGGAAAAAAAAAAAAAGTTACTTATAGTATGACTAATCGGTACACTGAATTGTAGTTAGTTATTCGTCTTCTCAAACAATTTTTCATTTGTTTGAAAAGTATTAACTTTATAAAGATACTTATATAACTTATTTTTTATGAAAACTCACTGTTCACTTGTTAAATCTTTATTTGAATAGGGTTATGATCTTATTTAATCCTATTTTAAAGTATTAATTTTATTCCTCATTGAGGATTGAGGATTGAGGATTTGAGGATTGAGGATTTGGGGACTGCTATTGAAGATTTAAGGTTTGAGGATTATTGAGGATTGGGGATTTGAGGTTTGAGGATTGCTATTGAGGATTGAGGATTTTGCTATATGAGGATTGCTATTTCTATTGAGGATTTTTGGGACTTCTATTGAGGATTTGATAATTTTTGCTATTGAAGAGTGAGGATTGAGGATTAAGGATTTGAGGATTTGAGGATTGAGTATTGAGGAATGAGGATTGACGATTGAGGATTGACGATTGAGGATTGAGGATTTAAAGTATACAATCCTACTTAAAAATTCTAATAATTTGTGTATATTCATAATAGGGCATTAATAATAAAACAACTAATAAATAATATAAGTAATTCGCCCTGAACAATTGTCATAAGTTCTGCAAACATTCTGAAAGTACTTTTTATACTCATTCTACCTGATGGAACATATATTAATTTGTAGAATGAGTACATATTAATATATGTTTCAAGAACATATATTAAAACTTGCTTTTACTTTTGATGAGTTTGTCTCCTAGAGTAATTTGTAGTGAATCGCTGCATTCATGGGATTAATTTTATATTATGAAGTGGCGTGAAAGAAAAATCTTAAATTTTATTTGAAATTTTCTCCAAAAACATGTTCCTCTGTTAGATTCTACTATAGTTTATGCATTGCCTTATTTCTGTTCCCCATTCCAGGCAGCTGGCGAATCGATTGCCTACCTTCTAGGAATGGAAACAAGGTCGCATACTAATGCTGAAGATTGTAAGGAGATCTTCGCCCCTTACCCCCCTCCCCTCACGAAATTGGCTGTGGTAGTCCGATACACATTTGAGAGGGGCATTTGCCGTGGCTGGAACGTTGTTTCAACCTATAACCAGCATTCTAGAGCAATCCATTCAATAAATTTATGTATTCAATATGTTGTATTTACTATATGTTTGTTCTGTTGACTATTCTTTCTGACAAAAAGACGCAATATTAAGATATGTATTTTGAGTATAGGGGAGAAGGAGGTAATATCATACGCCTAGAAAAGAATAAATGGACCATACAATATATATTTAAACAATTTAAAGTAATGAAATCTAACAACTAACTGAAATATATATCTACTGACTCGCAGATACTCGTACGTAACCCACAGCGATAAAAAAAAACTTTAGGTATTGGAGATATTCTGGAATTGATAAAAGACAGGTAATTTTGAAATATTGACAGTGAAAATAGTGTGAGGGATGACTTGGCTCCAGTTGAAGTGTGTTGGACGGATGAGGGCGGATTAGGAAGGGGTTTCCCCTCTGCCTGGAGTCCTGAAAAGACATGTCCTGCAGGACCTCTGGGAGTTGCTAGCCGCAGGAGATCTGGGGCAGGTGGGCTCTGGAAGTCTCTTCGCTCCCGGGAATCTATCGACCACCCCCTCTGCAGACCATACTATACTGCAGCCTCTACTTAGTCCTCAATCAGAAGAAGAAAGAGGAATTCCATCTTTCAACAGAATATTATACATGTTGGCATTTTGATATTATTTTTTAATAATCATTTTTATAAGAGTTTAAAAAATTGTTTAAGAAACCATTTTCTATGACGAAAATGTTTAACAATTAANAAGTTTTATGTATACCATACCCTTAAAATTTTCAGCAAATATTAGCTCTATAACAAAAAGAAGTTTTGTGATCTTCTAGCCTTAGACCGAGAAATGTGAATGCCGGATTGCCCTGGTCTGAATTTACGTGATCAGTTTGAAGAATTGCAGGAGATAAGTCTAGTTTTGTGAATATACAAGTTCTATTTATTGAATATTAAGTTCTTCATTAAAATTATTTTATGGATTGCTTTTCTTCTTTTTTTATATAGAAATACTAGCTGAAAGCTAGAAATAAAAACAATAACGATTCCTTGAAATATAAAACATTTACATGTCTTAAATTGTCGTATTTTCTAGCTCATTAGGCCTATATAATAATATTTCCTTAAAATATTTGTATTTAATCAGTTTAGAATTCAAGTCATAATCTACTAATAAAGTCGAGTTGAATGGGACAGTTTTTCTTGCAAACCACGAGTCAGATTACTTTTTGAGATTTGAGAATCTTGACTTACGTATTTGCTTTTATCATTTTTTTTTTCAATATTAATTCATCAATTAGTTTTTAATACTGTTATGGGTTACGAGTCAATGATAATTAAGAACAAAAATAAATTAAAGTTAATTTATTATAACAAATAATATTCCTAATTGTTACAGCGAACAATCAAAACTACTGCTCTTAACAACTAACAAATAAATAAAATAGAAAGTATAAATTACTTACAGTTAGTATAAATATATGAAATTTAATTAAATATACTTATTTACAAAGAGATCTCAAGATAACTTGTTAATTGCTGTCACTTATCACTTAACTGTTAACGGCCCTGCAAAAGCTAAAACCAGCCCGAGGCTCTGAGACAAGCGATCTTATACGGAAACTGACGAAAATTGAAACTTATCACTGACTCCGAGGGCCGCTGGATAGCTGCCTTTAAAACTTACTGGAAGGGTCGAGGAGGGCCTAGAAGACTCTCATGAGAATATCTAAGTATTCCTACTTCCCTCCTCTGACCAAAGAAAGCAGAAGTCACCCTATAATTTTCCCCCTCTTGTGCAGGTCTTGTCCTCACGCCAATTATTTTCCTAGCTTTTAACAATTGCAATATTTTATTATCGAAAGATGAGTCTAGTCAGTCTGTTTCCCATTCATTTCTCTCTTGAATAAATAGGACGATTTTTGTCCTCATCAGAACTTCACAGGCTTAACCATCTCAGTTCTTTTGACTTCAGAATCGAGTATCTTACCATAAGAAGTTTGCTTCATGTGGTCCTGTCTACAGTAATTTTAATTTTTAACTTTAATTTCTTTCTGATTTCTATCTAATGTCCTGTCTTCATTCTTCTTACTTCAAACTTCACATGTTACAATACACGTAATTTAGATAAAATAGTTGATTTTTTCCTTACTTTTTTACCTTTCCTCCAATCTGACATATACCTGTGACAGTGAGTTAATTTTAGTTAAAATTTTCATTTTTATAATTTTTTCCCCTCATACCTTTCGCCAAATTACACATTCATAAGTATATCCTTTATTTATATTTTCTTTAAAACTTTTAAGAAGACCTCTAAATTATATTACAACTTATTGTTCATTTAATATGCGAATAATGATCAGGACATCTTGGTGATGTAAGGTATTTACTCTTGTGACTATATAGTCTTCAATCAAGTTTGAAAAGACACGAAATTCGTCCTCTCTGAGCTGTTATTTTTCCCATTCGTAAGACACGAAGGAGATACATGATTTGCTTACAGCATGGAAATAAGAAATCACATTCAGGGTGATTTCATTTCCCCAAATATTCCCCATACTCCTTATATTTTGTCCTCTTCTTCTTCTACCCTTCCTCTATTTACCCTGGCTTCCCCGGACGGCATTCGTCCCTGACCTTACCCTCGCTACCCTCACCACCTGTCCAATATTTGAGGCGCCCCAGCATCTGCGCCTCTTCTTATATTTTTCATTAAGCCAAATCATCCTCGTACTCAAAATACTGTTTTAATAAGGCGTACCTTTTTGTATTCCATGTTTTTTTTTTTTTTTTGATAAATGAAACATTTTATATATAATTTTAACTGACCAATACGGTAATATGTAAGGTAATAAAAAGAAAACTTTTTATTAATTATCCTTTTCATCATAACAATACATGGATAAATTGAACAATAAATAGTACTTGGAAAATATTGGCACTTGGTTGAATATATAATTTATTTACCATATATATTTTCGAATTTTATATTTTTCAATGGAAAAAATGCTAGTTCGATTAAAAAAGTAGTAAAATTTAAAGGAAGTCAAAGGAGAGAGAGATAGAGATAGAGATAGAGATAGATAGAGAGAGAGAGAGAGAGAGAGAGAGAGAGAGAGAGAGAGAGAGAGACAGAGAGAGAGNGAGAGAGAGAGAGAGAGAGAGAGAGAGAGAGAGAGAGAGAGAGAGAGCGAGGAAGAAACTGATAGGTTGAATGGTGGAGAGAAATTACATGGGATAAGTAATTGAAAAAAGTATTTAGAGGTACTTTAGAAACTTTAAGACGTCAACATAGTTTATGCTTGGTACAAAAAAAAGAAGATATTTAGAATGAGGGTAGACAAACAAAAATATAAAAATAGAATAGACAAAAAGAAGCAAGCAAGAACAATTTCTTTTAAGGGAAACAAAGAATGAAGTATTTGTGAGGTTCACTTTAGTCTTTACGTAGCTTTCGCAATGGAAATTTTTTTTTTTTTTAATTTTGTATTATAGTTTAAGCTCATGAAGAGGCGCCTAAGAACGCGAAACTATTAGGCAATAAAAAAGTGTGTGAAATTATTGTCATTATTTTTTATCTTTAACTTTCCACCAAGAAGTATATAACAGAAGTTCACCATATAAAATATGGTGGTTACATGCACACACACAAACAACATATACAAGTATCTAGAGATTGGTTATGTAAGAAAAGAAAGAAAGAAAATGAAGATTTATGTGTGTAAAAGAGGATCAAGGTCCTATAAGGGGCACTTACTGTGTCAAAGGGATCGAAAAATCTCTGCATTGTTTCTCTCTTTCTCATTTATTGCATGCATGTAAAAAATAATTTAAACTCTCAATTATATTGATTTTAAATCTTCGAATTCAAGTTGGAATTAGACACAATCCAACAAATACCTTTATTTAAAGCACAATTAGAAATATTTCTTTGCCTTTCAATTGCATTCGAAATTTTTTTTTTTCAAATTTCGGAAACAACAATTATTGGACAATAAGAAAGCCAATCTAAAATGTCGTTCCTGACCCATATTTTATCTATAATAAATCTCTGTCTTCAATGAGGGGTGTTTTTAACATATAACTATATGTTATTCGGAAAGTATTTAAGATATAATTTTATAATATTCATATGCTGTATTTAGGCTGAAATAATTTAATTTTTGACCACAATTAGATATTGGAGAAAGAGGTTATAGATGAAGATTACAATTTTAACCATTATATCTTCGTTATAATAATTCATTTATATATGATGGATATAAGTATAATTTTTAATATTTATTTTCTATACAAGGTAGTAAAGAAAGCCTATTGCACTACATATTTATGTAACTAAGTGGTTTGAGCACTTCCCTCGCTCCTCCCATCCGACAACCCTGGCTGAGCAATCTCATATTATACTTTGATTTTTACTGCTGGCGAGATCAACAAAAAAATGAATCAATAAATCTTTATCAATAGAAGGATTAAATATAATATTTCTATGTTCCAAACATAAGGGAAGTTACATTCTTAAAGTTTTCTTAATATTCGTATTTTGTTAAAGCATTTAACAATAAATAGTAGAGAACTGCAATTTATGAAAATGATGTTCTATATATTTTTCAAAACTTTAATAATAACGATTTTTTATTTTGATTTTCCTCCAAGTCTCTATTACACTTTTTGTGTGGCTCGTCAATGACTTTAAGAGATTCAACACGAGGTTAAATACTTATAGAAAGTAAGTAAAAATGTATATTGGTAATGAAAAATTAATAAATTATAATATTACTAGTTGTTTAAAGGAAAATCAAGGAGATAAAATTTTGAAGCATGGGGATTACGTGCAATATAACGATAACTCGTAAAAATATTTTTCTCTGTTTAAATCCATAGAAATTGTGATTAAATCTTAAATGTCTCACTAGTGTGAAAGATTAAAGATAATAATAAACTAAAAGCCATTTTCGTGTTTCAGCTAAATTCGTCTCGTGGGTCCTAAACGGTCTGGGAATAGTCATTTATCTAATCCTAATAGAGAAATTACATGTCGAGTGAAAACTCTGCATCTCCCGGGGGTATACAAGAAGCACGTGAAGAACATTTGCTCTAGGCCCCTTGATGGAGAGTATACCCAGTGTTTACTATACACGTGACGCCGAGGGAATCACGTATTCCGGCAGGGAGATTCCGTGACTGTTATCTCCTCAGAGAGTAACCTGACCTAATGGAGCTAATGGCCCCCCCACGCAGATCCCGATAGCAGTGCCGAGGTGAGATATGCCCTCCTTCGAGGGGTCTCTACAGCAAATGAATATACAAAAGTATTCTGAGATATTTCCACGTAAAACCAAGTGGTTCTCTAACCATCAATGCTTTGTGGCGTGATCCATACGGGCTTGTTTAGCTACAATAGTGGGGCGCCAGGTTAGCTCAGGGAATCCTTGCAATCCTGACGCTGCGGGTTCAAGTCTCGCCCAAGGCAAGCTTTTCCTGTGCCATGAATGTTTAGAATTGAGTGGCCCATCCCACCATTGACCCTAAGTGGTTGAAAGTGAGGCTAATGCACAAAAAAAAAAAAAAAAACTGCAAAGTTACTTTCCTTTATTTGTGAGAATATGTACCACATTATTTTCTGTGACAATATGTCTACCTGTGACTAAGTAACCCAGAAAAATTCACACATAAAAACAACCGCTTATTTGTTTAAATTTTTTATAGGAGAAAGAGGCCGAGAGTTGAGGAAGGTAAGGGATGTAGTGAGTAGGAGGGAGAGAGGGGGAGAGAGAGACCGAGAGTTGAGGAAGGTAGAAGATGTAGTGAGTAGGAGAAAGAGAGGGAGAGAAAGAGAGAGGGAGAGATAGAGAGAGATAGAGAGGCTGAGAGTTGAGGAAGGTAAGAGATGTAGTGAGTAGGAGAAAGAAAGGGAGAGAAAGAGAGAGAGAGAGAGAGAGAGAGACAGAGAGAGACAGAGAGAGACAGAGAGAGAGAGAGAGAGAGAGAGAGAGAGAGACAGAGAGAGAGAGAGAGAGAGTTGAGAAAGAAAAGAGATGTAGTGAGTAGGAGGGAGAGAGGGGGGGAGAGAGAGACCAAAAGTTGAGGAAGGAAAGAGATGTAGTGAATAGGAGGGAGAGAGGGAGAGAGAGAAAAAGAGAGAGATTGGGCCTGTGCTATATTTTCTCTTTTTTTTTTAGTTTTTAAAAACTATTAAAAAAACCAAAAAAAAACAACTTTTGCATTTGATCTTTTTAACAGCTGAAATCAGTCTAGGTGGGGAGGAGCGTATGAAATAGATCAAATAGGAAACTCATTACTGTGTTCATTATTGTACGAAACATACATTTATTTAAGTTGTAAGTTGAGGATAAAGAAATTTCTCAAAACTCTTTTCGGAGTCCATGCCCGATCATGCCTGTACCACTTTTTACTTTGAACCAAGATTCATTTAGAGTTATGTTGGTCAATGCTCTACAGTTAATGACACATTGCATTCATATTGTTTTGTTTTCATTCGGCGTGTTGGTAGTAGTACACTTTTCCATTAAAATTGAATCAAAGATGATATACTCTGACAACCAGGCGGAATTGAATGGTGAATAACCGATATGACCTTTACTGAAACCGCTCGAAATAAATTGCATTCACCCTCAATAACTCTCACCCTTTAGACAACCTTTTATCAACAATGCTGAATTTTTCTTTAAGCAATCTTTTTTTAAAATGGATATTCATAATATCCATATACTGTTTTTTGATTTGCTGTTTAATAAATATGTAACACTTTTCATATTTTAAACATTTAATACAATACAAAGTAATATCAGAAACATGGAAGTGGGATGTAATTTTTCAAATATTTGATAATAAGTTACTTTATTCTTCTTTCGTTATTCAGTTTATTAGACATTTCTGAATTTTCATAGTGTGTCTAACATAAAAATACATCATATAAAGGGTATAAAAGCTCAATTAATATTTAAAAATTCATGCATGTTATGAGCTCTATATAGTTTCAAGTAATGCTTAATATTTTCATATTTGAAAACGATATTATTATAATAATATATGATATAGTTAAAATATTAGGAATGTTATTGAAAAAGCTGAATTTATATACAATTTTAATTTATTTTTAGAGATGGGTTTTGTTAATATTTAATTAATTCTTCTGGAATCATCAAAGCAAATTATAATATTTCATTCTATAAAAGTTTGTTTAAATTTTATAATTTTATTCTACTAAATTGAGGTAATGTAAAATTTCTAATATTAACGATTTAAAAAAATTTAAATTAATTATTCAGGCTAACAAATTCTCAAATTTTTTATAACTTTACATTTTACCCGTAAAATTGTAGTTTTTTTTTTGTATAATTCGAAATAAAATTAATTTTCCTAAAATGTTAATCTCTTTAAACTTAATTATCTATCTGCTTTTTATAAATTTTATCTGATATGTACCGCCATTCGATTATGCTGCTAATATTTTCTGGTGGGAAGAGACATACATACTGGGTTCACTTAAATTTGCAATAAAAATATTAAAGTAAAATGATGTATAGAGATGGATATAATTACTAAAATACTGAAAAGTTAAAATGCGACCAACTGTATTGTCTATGTATTTAATGTATTGTGGAGGCTTCCATTTTCATCACGGAATGTGAGCCCAAGTTAAATTATCCTTTGAAGGTCAACATTACACTCTTGACCTCACCTACTATTTTTGAGACTTTTGTAGGTCCCTTTTTATCTTCTAAAATTATCAAGAGCGGGAAAATTATTAAACTAAAATACACGATGTTATATTTTATAATGATTAAATTTATACCGACATTCGGTAAAAATTCTGTAAACGATCACACTGACAAAATACTGACTGAGAGCCTGTCCCCGCCTGGGACAGGGGTGTAATTTTACGGGAACGTGGAGGTTTACGGTTCTCTGGGGACAGTAAAGTGAGTTATAGCTCTTATAGCTAAGGTGGTAGATAGATAAATCTAAGTTATGCAATATCTCAAAAGATTGGATTCGAATATGTAATGCTTGAAACGAACTAGGTATTTATTTATAATAGACTCCAAGATTAAAAAAAAAAATTTTTTTCTAATAATTTATAATTCTTTTTTAAGTAAATAACCCAAAAAATAAAAATATTTCAAAAATTGAAACATAAGAAAATATTTCAAATAGGTATTCTTTCATCAGTATTTGGTAATGTTTAGTAGACAAGTTATTTTTTTTTTATTTTTTAGAGAATTTGGCAGAAATGTTATTATTGAAGTCGTCCGACGTCTTAAATATATCTTTTTAAATATATTTCCTCTCATTCAAGCTACTAAGGTACAAAAAATGACAGTACTAATATATAAATATATAGTATATAGTTTAGTTTTATAACACTACCTCAGCAGGGAATGAACCCGGGTCCACCAATACCAGATCCTGGATT